>CAJQZM010038354.1:0-12103 GCA_907164665.1 Colias nastes | reverse complement strand
TTTTTACGTGAAAGAGTAACAAACATCCATACATCCATACAAACTTTCGCCTTTATAATATTATCAGATCAGATATTAGAATATTAGAATATTAGATATTAGATATTAGATTTAAAATCCCATATATTATATATTATAATAAAAACTAAAAATAAAATGTTGTTTTTTTTATTTGCTGACCATACACTACTACAAACGCAAAAATTTCTCCAAGCTAATTTACCAGCTAATTTTTTTTGTAAGCTAAGCTAATTTAGTAGGTATGGATAGTGTGACTGTGTGAGACCCATTTGTAAAAAGTCGTCAAATAACGATTTTCGTGGGACTTACCTCCACCATACGGACAACTCAAAGTAATATCTAGGCATGTTTTTTAGTATATACCTATATAATATATTCACAATCTGTATTACATAATAATATTACATATTATAGATTATCTATAAGTACATAAATATAGCTTTTCGAATTTTTGTATGTTTGTATGTATGTCTTAGCATTAGCTAATAATATTATAATTCATAAAAAATATACTATAAATCTTTCTTGATTTTATAGATGTAAAACTATGAATGAAATATTTATATCCATATATGTATACCTAAGATCGTAGCGTCAATACCTACTCAGCCCGCGGAAACATATTATCATATTTATCTACAAATAGGTAGGTAGATTAATTACTACCTATTTGTAGATTCCTATGGTTGTTCCAGTAAAAAACGTAAACAGGTTGTGAATAGTATATACCTATATAATATATAATATATTCAAAATCTGTATTACATAATAATATTACATAATATCTATAAGTACATAAATAATAAATATAGCTTTTCGAATTTTTGTATGTTTGTATGTAGGTATGTCTTAGCTTTAGCTAATAATATTATAATTCATAAAATATATACTATAAATCTTTCTTGATTTTATTGATGTAAAACTATGAATGAAATATTTATATCCATATAACTAGGTACCTATGTAAACCTAAGATCGTCGCGTCAAGCCCGCGGAAACGAATTTACGAAAATAATAGATATCTAAACTCACCTGCATAAAGTTTCTGAAATGAATCAAGTCGTATTTTTTATTAATACATATTAATAAATAATAATAATTATTTATTATTTATTATATATAATAATTATTTATTAATATGATTACAATACTAAGTATATTAACTTATCTTCGAAAATTAGTTAGATATCATTTAAATATGAATCTCTTTTAGTTCTCGTTTCTGAAGTTTCAATGTTCTTTTGTTGTTTACCATTTTCAAAAAAACAATATTAAAACAATATTATTAAAAAATCGGCGCGCGGCACAGCAATTTGAGCACGGTCTACTCGTCTCAACGGAGCGATAGCGTCTGATGTATGAAATAGAATTATGTTTGAAGCTCCTAGAACGTGCGATGCAAGATGATTTCTTGCGTAATTAAAAATATAGTAAGCGCCAAAAGTGTTTTATCGTGATTAAACCAAAACTAAAAGTAATTACAAAAAAGTGGTCCTACAAAGTTCTCACAAATGTTTCAATATAATTGTTTATGAAAAAAATAACATAATAGGCATTACCATGTCAAGTAAAAAACGTAAAAGTGTGAAATTTAGAGGTAACTTCGTGAATTTTTTCTATCGAGTCAATTTCAATATTTTATGTTTTTGATCTGACAATATAATCCAAAATATCATCAAGTTTTACATATATTTTATTTTTTATATTTGGTCTTGAATATTACACGTATCAACTACAAGTTGATTGGTGATTTGACTTTATTCGCGTTCTTAAGCGGGAAAGCGTAACAGACAGACAGACAGAGTAACTTTCGCATTTATAATATTAAGTAGGGATTTAAATGTAAAATACTCGCGCGTGTATTTAATAATTACGAGAAGTGATTTGCTAAAATATTACGCGTGACCCACAGACGCGTGAGTGCCACTACATTATAGTCGTCCTATTTGTTTAAATGTGTAAGTTGAGATTTATACATAGCTATAGTTTACATAGAATAAATAATTTAGATTAATATCTACAGAGGGAATAAATATGATGTTATAATTTGTAAACACGTTTAAGAAATAAAATTTTACGATACTTCGATATTAAATGTTGAATTTATATTATTTTCAAATCAAATTGGATCTATGTAGATAACCAAACTTTCTAATAAACTAAATTTAAAATTTTCATGTGAAATTTCAAAGAAAATTAAGAATATTATGACTTGAATAAGAATTGACGCCTAAATAAGTATCACTTCAATAAAAACTTCGAAACCTATTAGATTTAAAATAGTTACAACATATTATCTTGCTAATGAGAGATAGATATGCTATTTTATCAAAATTGGTTTATCCGTCACCATAAATGCCATTTCATATAAATAAACTAAACTAAAAACAAAAAAAGAGCGTGTGTGCCGAGCACACGTGTCAGAAGTTAAACATCTTTGGGAAGATTCAGATACCAAAATCGGTATTTGAATCTTACGGTACGGTTGACGGTATTGCCATGACGCGACCTTGAAATTTTACTCACAACGCGCCTAAAGAAGTTTCACTTCAATAAAAGCCACAAACACATCATAATCCAAGACAAGAGATATTACATTAAAATGTATAAATTGTACGTTTCAATTTATCTCTCTCTCTTCAAGGATTGCCCGATATCTTGAATATTAGACGAGGTTCAAGCTGAAATCAATATTTTATGAAATAAGTTTGATCCCAAATGTTGTCTGTATAATTGTCTAGACTTCTAGTTTAGTTACTTTGATATTCAGACTACATCTTTAGTATTACTACAATTTAATATGGTTTTAAGTGACACAAGAGCTCAGTTTCACCAGACCTTAGTTATTTTATGAAGGACAAAATGTGGTGCATCAAGTATAGATATAGCATCAAGTGTAGATATAGACACAATATACATACATACATACAGTAGGGAAACTTCATACAAAACGTTCGAAATGGCTCACGCACACAAGCAAGCGTGTCTAAGGGTATTCTTATATCTGTCAATTGTCATATACCCACGATTCTCGTAAACACGCTTTCTTGCGTATGTGAGCCATTTCAGAAATGTTGTATGAAGTTTCCCTACTGGTTGTATCTGTATATTGTGATATAGATAACAAATATACCTGAAAAAACGCGAAGCTAGATAATCAAATATCACTGTGAATTGAAAGTTTAAAATTTAATGTGCAAGTAAGTAATACATGTATTTAAATCCCATATACTTACCTGTTGTGATAAAACTCCTGTTTGTATGTGCTTCTGTCACTTTAATAATTGATGTACCTATCCATGTTTTTATATTTACGTGTGTACCTGTTTTTGTGTTTTTCTTTGTGTCTATTTTGATTACTATTTCTGAGTTAGAATCAGAGTCTGTTTCTGATTTCGTGTTTGTCCATTTATATTTCATATCTCTTTCTATTTCTTTGCATATGTGTCTTCTTTAGTATCGGTTTTGGTGTAAGTGTGAGTGTGAGTGTAGGTGTCGGTGTCAATGCCAGCGGTAGTGTCGATTCAATTCGCGAGTCAATTTTTATCAGATTCATTTATTACATAACCTACTGCCTGTGGTCTACAAAAAAATTGTAACAATTGTTATTAAATATAATACAGTTGTTACAGGTGGGTGGACCATGGAAGGCCATGCTCCTTCGAAGGCCAATGATTAAAATTTCGTAGTTATTGCCATATGATGACAAATTCCTTCTATTTACACAAACACCCATCGAACTAGAAATCACAGACGCGGCGGCGAATCGCTCGCGCCACTATTTTGGCAGTACGGTCCCTCGGTTCATTGATATCGGAAATCGGCGGCGTTAAAATAAGATGGGTGTACCATAGAAGGCCACTCTAACAAATAAATAGTTATTATTCGTTTATTTACTGGAAAAATGAAACTAACAAATATTTAAGTAATACTTTGTTTTATTACGTAACATATAAACCACTTCTTTTTATTGTAGATTTAATCGCTATTTATTAACTTTTAGTGTTAAATGACTGATTTATTATAATGGCCTTCTAAGGAGCCTTGTTCCTAGCAAGGCCATTTGGAAGAGTTCTATGAAACTTAAGTTCAATCAATATTGATCAAATCTGAAATTTAAAAAAAGTGGTTTATATGTTACGTAATAAAACAAAGTATTACTTAAATATTTGTTAGTTTCATTTATCCAGTAAATAAACGAATAATAACTGTTTAATTGTTAGAGTGGCCTTCCATGGTACACCCACCTCATAATATAATGCAGTTCAATTATTATATTGTTGTCAACATAATATTACCACATAGTAATAGCAAAATTTCTTCGATGTTTTATACTACAGAACAAACATACAAACACATCTATAAAACGAATTAACGCAAGTCTCCCAGCGATGAACTTACATGATTACCTTTGCCCGGTTTCATCGGGATTCGGTTTAGATTAAAGGATTAATTATTAGATACATTTAACCAATACATTGGAATGAGTAATCTATATTACTGACGTGTGTTTTGATTATAGCCTGAGTTGATTTGATGGGTTTGATGTGGGTCAAATTATGTGGTTTATCATGGTATTTTATAACTAAAACATACACTTAAAATGCTTCTTGGAATAACAGGATGAGTGGTTGATGTAGGTAGTTCACGTTAGCCTACTTAAATCTGATAAAAATGCTTCCTAATTTAGAGAGACAGATTGTACTTAAAAATGCCAAAAATAAATAAATAAATACTATAAAAAGAACTGCCAATATAGTATGTATACATTCGTTTCTCTCGACAAGATAAGGCAAGAAATAGATGAAAAATATCATACAAAATTACGCTGTAACTTATCATTCTTCAAGTAAATGAAAACCAAAAAGGCAGTCGTATTGGTAGATTTTTTTACTTACAAAACATACGTACGTACGTATGTAAAAAATAAACAGAAATAAACAGTTTCACACGTGTTATAATTAATCATGTTTTTCGCTGTTGAATGATATTTCATTAAAAGCTAATTTATACATTCATATATTATAATTCACTGTTAAAATAACTCAGTATCGAGAACTCATAATTACTTAAATATGCAATACTAGGAACTGATATTAATTCAACCCTTTTGACTCCACGAATAGCTCACGTATGACATAAATTGTCTTTTCCCTGTATATTATACTAGTTTTGCGCGGTTTAAACATAAAAAATTATATATGTATGTACAAACATTCCTCTTGAATCACTCTATCTGTTATAAAACTGCATCAAAATCCGTTGTGTAGTTTAAAAGATGTTATACATATGAACAGGCAGTAGAAAACGACTTCGTTTTATACTATAGTGATTAGATAATATGTTTTACTTATAAAAGACTAGTGGTTAGTGAAATGTATTAATTTAAATTACATTTTCTTTATTTGCATATACCTATGCATTGGATACTCACGTTCAATTCTTAAACTTAAAATTTACAATGACGCTTGGTTTAATAGCTATAGTTTTTTATGTAAATTATTGCTATATTTAACTGTTAGTAAACAAAATAGGGTAAGTATCTATTAGATCGGAAAGAAATTGTTATAATTATTAGCAAAACGAGTGATATTCGAGATATTCGTATTCTTAAACGTATTGTATGTTCTATATAACACTAGTATTTATGATATAAAGAGCACCTAGTACCTATTAATACTATATCGGAATCCTTACAGATTCATTTCTTACATTAAAAAATATATTATTAACAGGATATGAACATAATATTACCTACGTCGTGTTAAAATTATATTACCTTAGCAATATAATAGTTTTATTGCATACTAAAAGCACCCGGAAGGCTGTAATAAATGTAAGTAATATTGCATGTGCGTTTCTTGTAAGTAATCATGCATTATATATATGAATCTTATGTATGTATTATTAACATGGTTTTATTAGCATCACCTATATGTTTGTAAGTATCTATAGATTCGATTTTGACCTTTTGAACGGGCAGATTTAATTCAAACTTTGTACACTTATCAAGGATCAGTGTCAATACAATAATTACATGAGTTTTAGAATGTTTTTTTTTTAGTTTTTATTTCAACTTTTATGTTACAGAAATTCAAAATCGAAGCATATCATGTGTGCATTATTGTGTTCGACCGCCTCCTTGGTACAGTGGTTGACGCATGAGCATAGAACCGAGGGGTTCTGGGTTCGATTCCCAGTGGAGACGAAAAAAAAAGTCTCGGTCTGGTAGGACACAGAAGGCTGATCACCTACTTGTCCCTAAAGAAAATCGATCAGTGAAACAGATGTATGAATAATGCATCTGCCCTTTACCCCACTTGGGGACACGGGACTTCACTTTATTATTGTGTAGGTATATGAAATTAACTTAGAGCTTTATAATAATAATATACATTATATTACTACCTACAAATTAAAACGGTTAGTTGGTAGGTAAGTTACTTGGCCTATATGCTTCCATATATTATACTTTAATATAGATACCCAAAGCTATTATCACAACCACATTGCGTGCATTATTAGTTCGAAACTTTTATTTGGAGTTAGTAAACAAAACGCAAGCTTCGTGACAGGGAAAAATAAAAACGTTGACACGGCGCATGAGGCATGAGCGAGGGTGTGGCCTTGAGCATGCCACAATTACAGAAATCGTTATAAACCGTGACTTGTATGTATGGAGGGAATGGTCATAATTAATAATTATTTAATACGACTGGCCGGTTGGCTTGGTTGGTAGTGGCCCTGCCTTCCAAGCCAGAGGTCGTGGGTTCGATCCCCACCCGGGACAAATATTTGTATGATGAACATAGATGTTTGCTCTGTGTCTGGGTGTTAATTATCTATATAAGTATTTATTTAAAATTATATATGTATGTTTATCAGCCATCTGGTTTATAACACAAGCGAAAGCTTAGTATGGGATCAGATCGTGCCGTGTGTGAAAATTGTCCCGAAATATTTATTTATTTATTTTCAGCTATAGCAAAGCCAATTGAGCCTATACCTAAATGAGCTTTTTTTTAAGAACAGGGAAGCGCTTGACCACGATTTCGCTGCCTGCTGGTAAGCGAAGATGTGACCTAAGATGGAGCACGTTTCCCTAGAAGGTAGGCTGTTCACTCTTGTCTTGAAGAGAAATTCTGTCAGGATACGAACCACTTAGGGATATAATATGCAATCAAGTTGCTTAGTAACCTAACAAATATACAGTTTTTTATAGAAATCGATCAATCCGTTGAGCCCCCTAAACTGTGTTTGGTTAAGTACTGTGACACAAAAATCAGAAAAAAGGGAAGTCGGAATCAGAAAGATCACTTACGTACATAATTTTATATTATATTGATGTGAATTTGAAACTAAAACTTAATATTTTTATCGAATAAATATTCATTCAAAGTTACTTTTATCTAGTAAGTCGGGTAAGGAAAGCTTATGGAAGTTTATTCTAAAAATAATAATATTATCACAAACATTCTTATAAAATACAGCGTATAACGTTAGAAGTTATAACGAAATCATGATCCAAATTATATTTCTTTGTCGAATTTTTTGCGTACTAATATTTGTTTATAAAAACACAAATAGCTCCCGAATTCCTTACCTGATTTAACAAAAGCCTTAGAAAACGGTTTTCTTAAGAAAATCTTACACAATTTATAAAACAAAAGTACCATCAAGTATTTCATACGATCTCCAAGAAATATGAAACTCCCGTGAACAATAACGTATTTCATACAGCATACTTTTAGTATATCATAATGTAGCGTTTATATCAAATGCCATGACCATAACTCGCGCTGAGTGTCTATTTCACGGTTTAAACTATCTCGTAAGAGCGCTTGAGAGATACGAACTCATTTCTAACAATTTATCTGAAGAAATTAAAAGGTTTTATCATTTCTTTTATATGAGAATATTCATTTAAGATAGAGCCGAGTTATTTATATGATAGTGCTATTCTTTTTTAATAAAGGACTTTATTTTTTTTTCAAATTGAGGAGGTTCTAAATTTGAAAAAAAAATTTCCTACATATTTTTCTTTTGTTGATATAATATGTCAATTTGGGACACTCTATTCTTAAAAAAAGGCTTATGAGGCTACATTGTTAATGAGTTATTTTATAATATTATACTATATTTTATGATTAAAATTCGGGATCAGCATCAATTAATTATTGAAATACACATTGTAAGTGTAAATTCAGATGAAGTAAGACGTAGTTATGTTGACAAGTAAGAAAAGTAGCCACATTTGAAAAATAACTTATAAATATTCAATAATTTATTCAAAAATTGTTGAATCCAATAACATGCTTTACTACGAAATATCAGCATGTAAACGGGTGTAGCATTGCTACGGTTTTATGATATTTGCTACGTGTGCTACGAAACGGCGTAGCGGACACGTCACATACAGGTGGAAATGTATACTTATAGCAGCTTTTATTATAATGGCTCAGAAAACGTACATCTTAAGAAATAATATTTTATTTATATTTTTATATTATAACAATATTTTTTTCAAACTTTTTATTTTGTAATAGAAGTGAGTTATTCGCATTGTGACATTCATGTTTATATTCACGTCTATACTAATATTATAAAGCTGAAAAGTTTGTTTGTTTGTTTGAACGCGCTAATCTCAAGAACTACTGGTCCGATTTGAAAAATTCTTTCGGTGTTGTATAGCCCATTTATCGAGGAAGGTTATAGGCTATACGCGCCATGACCAACAGAAGCGGAGCCACGCGGGTGAAACCGCGGAGTGCAGCTAGTAATAGATAATAAGCAATGTAATATTTTACATGTAAGCAAAGTATAAAGGCTTTTTGTTTGACTTCTTCATAAAAAAATAACTAATGGTTATTATTTAAGTGAAATAACAGACGATGAAGAAGCCAATATTTAAATCTCAAATTCAAGTTTGAACATAATGATTAGTTCGTTAAAAAAAACTGCATAAATGTTCTCAAAATAAATTATGTCATTACATATCAATCCACGACTTTGTTTGTACAAAGTTATTATAAGAAAATGGTATTTGAAAAACTATTTACGTTATAAAATAGTACTTTATAGAAGCCCGTTTCAATTCCCGCTTAAAATTAATAAAAATCGTATTTGAAATTTAGTAAAATGTCAGAATTCGCTGAAAATTTTACGAAATCGGTTTAACTTTTTACTTTATCTATTATTAACAAAAATAATAACAAGAAGGTATTTTCTCTAAAAATATATCTATCTATATATATAAAACTCAAAGGTGACTGATATAGTGATCTATCAACGCACAGCCCAAACTACTAGACGTATCGGGCTGAAATTTGGCATGCAGGTAGATGTTAGGACGTAGGCATCCGCTAAGAAAGGATTTCCCGAAATTCTTGCGGGAACGGGGAAAAACGGGGATGCACGTACAAAGTCGTGGGCGGAAGCTAGTTTAAATATAAGAAACTCATCTTTGTTACTCCTGAAAGGATTTAAAAAGATTATAAGATTTCTCCGCTAAAATTTTAAACAGAAAAATCATAAATTGATGCTATAAAGATTGTAAAAAATTAACAATAAACCATCTATTCGAGTGAACCGGGGTGCACTATTAGTTAATATATCTATACCACTGAAATCGATCCAAACGTGTGTTAATATTCAAACTCCATTGCGATCGTTTAAGCCCAGAGAGGCTATCGAAGCAATACAGCCTGATAGCTCTTGATATCGACGAATGCGTTTTGTGGGCTATTAAGCTGGATTATAAACACTAGCCTTTCCTGCGGATCTGTCTGTTGAGTCCAAGACTTTTTAAGGTCACAATGCCTGATTCTAATTAATTTGGCGGCTACAGTAGGTAATAACAAAGAAAGAATTCATTGAAAATTGTTAAAATTTCAGAAAAAAAAATAGACTAAATATAAGACGTAAAATGGAAATGGAATGGCTGATGACGATGACAAATGATGATGTAAAATGGACATGATTTTAAAAGCGTAACTACGGAGTTTATTGCTGGCTCAATGTAATGACGATTCAAAAGAACTTCCAGAAGACTTGTATAAATAAAAGTTTAATGATGGAAAACTACGCATTAATGTAGCATATACATCAATACAATATTATATTAATAAATGCATGTTGTTATAGTTTTATTCGTACAAACTTTAATAACAAATGACCTTAGTAATATCAAGTCTACGTGCCGAATCCACTCATTCTATCATCATACAATATATCACTCAAAAAATGGAGTCGCAGTGAAAACCGAATGGGTCCAAAGTCCACAATAAATATGATTTACGCCCCGTAAACCCGTCTCTCCTCTTGTCACTAGATGTCAGTCCTTGTAACGAATCTACTCGCCTCAGTTGCGAATAAATTTCAGAAAAAGTGCTATTAAATGATGGTTAGATATATTATACACTATACAGGGTAGTAAAGATAAATGTGACAGTTTGAGTTTGTAACAAACGTCCATCCTCGTTTAATAACGGCAAACGGTTGATTAGAACTTTATTATAGGCTTAAAGGTTGGTATAGTCTGGAAGTATTATTATTCCACTTTTTATTTGGTACACAACCTTTCTTAAAATGCGTTTAAACCACCGGTTGCCCGCGATAATATAGCGTACACATAACACATTAGGAGTTATATTTACCTTCATTAAAGAAACTTCAAATTAACAATATAATTCATTACCAAATTACAAGTATTATCTTAAAAAAAATGTGTGCGTGTACTAGAGTACACACGTAAGAAGTGAAACTTCTTTATGACCTTATTTTTCAAAAAATAATTTACTATCTACATTAATATTATAAAGAGGAAAACTTTGTTTGTTTGTTTGTTTGTAATGAATAGGCTCATAAACTACTGGACCGATTTTAAAAATTCTTTCACCATTCGAAAGCTACATTATCCACGAGTAATACCTATAGGCTATACATATATTATTATCACGCTAAGACCAACAGGAGCGGAGCCACGCGGGTGAAATCGCGCGGCACAGCTTGTATACAATATTACAGAAATACGTTAGTCTAACACGCTCGTCGCTTCGCTCCTCGCTACCTATTTAAATATTTACACCAGCCGCTGCTACAACTCGCTCGCTTCGCTCGCTCGGCTCGTGCGGTAGTTCAAAAGTTAACCTAAGATGCTCGTCGCTTCGCTCCTCGATACCTATTTGAATATTTACGCTGGCCACTGCCGCGCCTCGCTCGCTCCGCTCGTGCGGTAGTTCAAAAGACCAAGGGAGACGCCAAAAAATTCGAGTTATATAGAGTTTTCAACTTATAAAGGACTTAGGCGGATTTTGATTGGGCATAAAGAGTTTGAGGTTTATACTTATAAATTTTGAATTCACAAAATCATAATTGAACACCAATCAAGCAAACAAGTTTTTACGTGAGTCATAGATTTATTATCGTATACTCCTAAAATGTTTTTTAAGAAACAATAGTGTACTTACATTGTCGGCAAGTTCTTAAAGGCGGTAACTTATTTTTTGTTCGAACAATAGAGGTAATAAATTCCTAATGATCAAGTTGTAAAGGTTGTAAAATAAAATAAAACGTTGCTATGTTCGACATACAGAGGTCAAATTTAATTTTTCGAGTTATAGAGTGAAAATATGTACCAAAATGGCTTGGAGGGACTCGGTGATTATTTCGACTAACAGAGGGTAGAGACTAGAGATTTCAAGTAATGGAGGTTTTGGTTTTTGAAGGGAAGGGAACAAAACATTTTTTCGAGATTTGGAGGTTTTTGACTTATCGAGGTTCGACTTAACGGGGTTCTACCGTAATTAATTAATTTCTGACTGTTTCAATATTTGGTGCAAAAGAAATAGTGTGTAAATAAAATTTGTAAAATTAAATGTAATTAAATGAACAAATGAAGGAAAATAAATGAATAATAGTAAAAAAAGTATAAAATAAAATATTCTATATTAAAAATGTGTATCGATAAAAAATCCGTAAAAATAAAAATTCGTGTAAATTAAGAGGCAAATATAAAAAGTGAATAAATAAAAATCAATAAAATTAAACAATTGAGTAAAGATATATATTTATAGGCAATAGG
>CAJQZM010038352.1:61421-85877 GCA_907164665.1 Colias nastes | reverse complement strand
CAAACACATTCCTCGCTACACATCCTCGCACATTATTGGTGGAAAAGGGCCCTAAATCAAGTCAGAAAGCTTAAAAATTAAGCCACCCCGTTACAGATAAAATAAAAATAACAAACATTCAAATCTATCCATTGTAAAGCTGAAAAGTTTATGTGTTTGTTTGGTTAAACGCGCTAATCTCAAGAACTATACTGGTCCGATTTGAAAAATTCTTTCGGTGTTAGATAGCCCATTTATCGAGGAAGACTATAGGCTTTATATCATCACGCTAACACCAACAGGCGAAAAGCAATGCATGTAAAACCGCGGGACACAACTAATAAAGATATACCGATACATTTCTATATGAATCACGGTATTACGAAACAACAATGGCATAGATTACTCAAATTAATTACATATTGAACGCCTACAAACACCCACGGATTTATTCTATTGTTATTCCACTGAATGCAAATAATATATTTAATGATTAAACTATGAAGAGAATGAACCTGTACTTTTTGAAGGTAATATTTAATTACATGTTATTATTATTAAAATTGATGTAATTTTTAAGAGGTGTACTTTTGATGCGTTCGCTTTAAGAGGCCGTATCGATTTTTAGAGTGATTTTGACTTGTTTCTGTAATTCTTTAGGAGCTCGTTTAAAAAAACTAACTACTATGTTTTATGAAAGTAATGAAATAATTTAAAGTTCTCTAGAATTTTCGATTATATACGGGAGCGCAAACGCTGTTACGCAGATCAAAAGTGCTTCTAGAAGTCTAATTATTGAATAAATAAATGTTTGAGTTTGAGTGTAGGTAACACAAGTAATTGCTAGAAAAGCTTCTTAATAGCTGTTAGCTGATTCTTCGAAATCGCATCAAAATTGCTTCATCAGTTTTTGCGCATCAAACTATAAAAATAATTAAGTTTAATGATATGATCATAATAAATAAAAACCCTTTCGAATACGAGGTCGACGGACATTAACTTAGAATGTTGCAAAACTTAAAATGTCATAGGACTACTAGATTATATATAAATCTTTATACTATATACTAGAACAAGATCGTCTGCATATACGTTGATGCAAACTAACATTGTTTATAGATAGAGTTATTTACATTTAGACAGACCATTTATTTAGTTGGAACGTTTCGAAATGACGTTCTAAATTCCATTATCATATATAGCAGATTTCATAATGCAAAATCGTGTACTAAAAGGTCTTGTAAGGATGGATGTTATAAAGAGGTGTTATAGGCTTGAATATCATCAGTAAATAGTTTATTTAAAAATTTACAACTTGTTTGTTTGTAAATTGTCTCTTCAAATGTAAGAATTAATTTTATAATAATAACTCAATTCGATATTTTTTTGGTCTATTTATTAAAAAAAAAATTGGACAGTAGGTAAATTATTATTAATTAGTATTTATACTAGAACTAAAACTAAAGTCACTTTAACATAAGTATAGTATCTTGAGTCTGCTATATCAGACACATTATGCATGAAGATATACGAATAAATCGCCATAGTTTACAACATTTATACCTATTAATAAAATAGGTCACTCTAAACATTCCTAGCTCTACATCCCTTTAGATCATCACTCCATACATTATCCTTACAAGGCATTTACCATTTGGAATGAAACAAAAAAATAGGTCATTGCAATCATTTCTTCACATCCTGGATCTAACTACCTTATTTGGTAGGAAAATCTTTTATAGTACAACAGAGGAAATATCCTTTGAATACGTAATTAAGAAATTTACTATGTATACAGGGTGTCCCACTAACTGTATACTAAGCGCAAAGAAACTTTTAGTCTTGCATACACTGATCACGTAAAGAATACATAAACAACAAAAATACGCCAAACATTTTTTGCTAAATTTTTCCTTAAAATTCACGTTTTCTTCTCTAGCTTCGCGCAGCCGGCATATAACGCTTTACGCTTCTCTAATTTGAGCATTCTGTCTCTGAAAACATAATATTAAACGATAGCTCACGTGCTGGTAACAAAGTTGGGCGGGTTGCTTGTTATGGGTGTACACAAAGACTTTAAAGAATTCATCTATTTGAAAAAAAAATGCATCTGGAATTATATAAGTATTTTTTACGTACTCAGCGTATGCAAAACTATAACCTCCATTGAGCTTAGAATACCGACGGTAGGACACCCTGTGTAGTAACGTGACGTCACATATAGTATTATTCTGTATTTTTGGGACCCATACGTAAAAATAAAACATATCTATTATTTGCAACTTTTTGAGTATTTTATATTGCAAAAAATGTTCTTTAAATCTCGTTTTCGTATTTTTTAAACGAGTGATAAAATTATAAATAATGTATTTGCTTGTTTATTGAATTTTTTTTTTGTTTCTGAGCTTTCGTCTGTAAATTATTGCTTATTTATATATTATATTAAATGCGTGATAATTAATTAAATTGATTAATTAATAATTATTAATTGAGTTGATTGTTTATTAACCTGCTTCTATATATGATTGATAATTCCTAGAAAAATCTCAAATCAAATCTTCGTTATTTCAATCAGCCAAAACTCCGCCTACATATAAACCATTAGTATTTACTATTCTAGAGTTGTCATAAAGCATGAGTAATTAGTAATTTTCAATTTGTTGCCTGTTTATTACTAATGTTGCAATTTATGTAATAAAACAAGGACGACTGTGGCAACACTGATTATGGAGCATTTATATCGTTTAATATAGCTTTTAACCGCATTTATATTTTCAGTCAAAAAAATAATGTATTCACATAGTCGTAATATTATGAATTATATGAAAAGGCTTTATACTATTTTTCTGTAATATATTTAATATTTATATCAAACCAAATGCATTCATACCAATCTAACTATTCTTTAGGAAATAAATGAAAAATAATATTATAAGTATGGCGTTTATCTTTTGACTCTTTGTAGAAGCTTTCTTTCGATTCGGTAACAGATAATCTATAATCACTATCACTACATAGTATAAAACAAAGTCGCTTTCTCTGTCCCTATGTCCCTTTGTATGCTTAAATCTTTAAAACTACGCAACGGATTTTGATGCGGTTTTTTTTAATAGATAGAGTGATTCAAGAGGAAGGTTTTAGTATATAATTTATTAGGTTTTAGACAAAGCGGGCGAAGCCGCGGGCGGTAAGCTAGTGAGTAATAAAATGCAATAATAACATAATAATATTATCTTTTATTAATTTTCATATGTAACTAACATGTCATCTTGGAAGGAAAAACAACTTCGGAGAGTTGTGCAAGCAAGTGAAAAGCCTCGATAGTAAATCTATACTAATATTATAAAGAGGAAAGGTTTGTAATTATGTATGTATGTATGGTTTTCACGCATAAACTACTGGACCGATTTCAAAAATTCTTTCACCATTAGAAAGCTGCATCTTCACTGAGCAACATAGGCTATATTGCATTTTCAAAAAAATTAGAGATCCTTACCAAAAATGCAATAATGTAACCCAAGGTGTAAAAAATTCCTTAATAAAAATTATGTCATCGCGTGCGCTGCGGAATCTATTCCTTAAAGTACGAGGATGGTTCTTATGAAAAAAAACGTGAACATGTAGGTACCACGGGCGAAGCCGGGGCGGACCGCTAGTTTATTATATTATCTACTTTTTGAAGACTAAATTCTTTGTAAAGATTCCCATGATCCCACTTGAAAATCTATAATTATCTATACCTGTTCACCTTTACATCTAGTACCTATTTATTACCTACAGATAAATAATAACAATATTGATGCTTTTCGGAAGTATGAAGGTTTTCTCTTTGTAATATAATGATCAATTACTCATGCATTGAACTTCCGAGTATTGGAATTATTAATATAACTAGGTATAATTCATTATAATGTTCTATTATTCTTTTATCTGACGGTGTTAACAAGGAGATTGTTATTCGAGTTCTTTTAGAGTTCTAACAGACGAACGGCAAATTGTGAACGGCAGAGGCTACTTCAGCCTTCACCACATGTCGTCGACATAGTGATTACTGCATACATGCATGCATGCCTACTGCCGTCGGCTGACGGCTGAAGTAGCCTCTGCCGTTCGCAACTTGCCGTTCGTCTGTTAGAACTCTTATATGTATTTGAAGACTTCAAAAACATTGAATGGACGGATGATTATTCTTAATTGCGTTACTAAAAAAACATAATATAATGGCGTACAAAAAGTAAGCAAAACGCGGCTTTATCGCTAGGTAGCGATTTCTACCAGGCAACTCTACATTTGTGAATAAAGGACCGTGTAAATCTATACTAATATTATAAAGCTGAAGAGTTTGTTTGTTTGAACGCGCTAATCTCAGGAACTACTGGTCCGATTTGAAAAATTCTTTCGATGTAATATAGCCCATTTATCGAGGAAGGTTTATAGGCTATACATCATCACGCTAAGACCAACAGGAGCGGAGCAACGCGGGTAAAACCGCGGGGTACAGCTAGTGTTTACGTTTAGTAATAGTACCTACTTATGACATTATATCTTTACGTGTCTACTTAGTGCTTGATTTAAGCTTCCTTAAGTAATGAATGAACTAAAGAAACTCAAACATTTATTCTTTTAACTCGACTTCTTAAAGATGCCATTTTAAATCGCCATAATACTTAGTACATTACTTACTTATCCGGTACTTAATAATACTTAGTAATTTATATAGTACCGGTTCGTGAAACAATTTAAGAAAAGGGCTGACCTTAAAGTTTAATCTTTTCAAATCATAAAAAAAATCTTTATATTCCATGTGTGCAATAATATATTTTAACAATTTAAGTACTTAAAAACTACTTAACTTGCGATATAACAGAATGAGTATTGTTATCGATTTACTTTTTATTTTTTATAAAAGGATGTCCTTATTACACATTAGTATGCGCTTTGACGTTTATTTCCTTCTTTTAATATATTAATTAACAATCTCTCCATTTATGGGCTACGGAAAGTCATCACGAACACACATAAGCCAAAAATTAACTTCCGTGAAGGTATAGAAAATAATAATTTATTCAGCTATTATAATTCATGTATTTATGTATGTATGTAGAAGTACAATTTCTAAGGAAACAGTGTTACACCGATTACTTGCTCTAGCTCTATGTTCGTTTGGACCGGCTTCTGACCGGATTGCACATTACTTCCATATACTAGCTGTGCCCGCGGTTTTACCCGCAGTGTTCCGCTCCTGTTGGCCTTAGCGTGATGATACGTAGCCTATTATAGCCTTTCTCGATAAATGTTCTATCTAAAACCGAAAGAATTTTTCAAATCGGACCAGTAATTCCTGAGATTAGCGCGTTCAAACAAACAAACTCTTCAGCTTTATAATATTAGTATAGATTATACAATTTTCAAAGAAAACAAAGATATTTCAAGAGAATACAAACAAGATGGTACAGTCAAGTTTAATTATTACCAACATACAAGTAATGTCAAGTTCGAATATATATATATTATCTGTGCAATAAATTAAACTAACAATTTCCTCTTTATTATATATCGTTGGATGTAATCGTAACTTTGAGTTACGACGTAAACACAAGTTAAATGATAATTAAATTAAGATTAAAATATACGTTTAATAGTTAAATATAAATATGAGATAAGTTCAATTAATAAATAGCGTGAAATCTTGCTCGAATTATTTATAAATTACAATTAAAGCTACGTTTTTAATTATAATTTATAAATAAATCGTCATATTTTTATATCTATGCGTTTATATTTACCAGGAATATCAACGAATAGGAAAGTGTTAGAAATTGAAATATTTAAGTATTTTTTCTGCTGATCCTACGTGCGAGATAATAATATCTTATGGTTTTCTTATATTTGTTCTAATTAGTAAATCTAGTCTCTTTTCAGTTTTTAAGATCCTATGTATTCATAATCTTTATAACATATACCTAAGGCCTAAGCTGAATATTACCAAGCAAAATCTACTAGGTACATAAGTACCTATGTATTTACAATACAAACATAATTGATTCCATCGTCCATTACTTATAGTTACACCTAACTTACAAGTTACAACTTAGATCTAAGTACATATTGTAACCTTATTTTTCGAGCCTTTGATTAATAACAACCCAAATGTTAATTATACTATGTAGTATCAACTTGATTTATCATTTGTTGCAAGTACGATGCGCAGCTAATGACTCGTCAATCTAAATCCGTGTAGGGTCAGCAGAGAAATAAAAATATTTTTTTTACTATTTTATTCAATGATAACAGTAATTGTTGTTATAATTTGTAAATATAACACCACAATAACACGTTCAATCAAATGAAATGCTTAAAAATTTCTTAATTAGCTGTGAAAATAATGCAAATAAAAATGTTTTATATATAGAGGTATAGGTAACGTTTGTCAAGTGTTGTGTTTCTGGATACGAAATGACTTAAAAAATATGTTTATATGCGCTGAATAGATTTTTTCTGAAAAAATCCAATTACAAATTTTTCTTCTTTCGAGTTGCATTTTAATCAAACCAAACTTCTATGTATTTAGATAATAGGTAACTTTGTTGTACTTGTAACTTACAAGTTGTGATTGAATTTAAAATTGTATATTAAATTCATTTCATTTAGATTAACTATTCAAATATACTTTTAGCAGTAACGTTTTTGAATTACACACAAATTATTTAAACTTATGTCACGATTATCACACGTTTTTATTATGATTTTTTTGCCATCAGTACAATCCCATTAGCGCCTGACCTCGGTAGAGTACTGGTCACATAACAGTTGCATTTTTTGTAGTCCACTTGTTTTGCGTAATTGTAACATTATTATACGTATACAATATACATACATACATAGTTACCGAAAGTAATATGCATTACCTACTAATGTATAAGATGTTATTTTTTAATTTTTTGAAGTGAAACTTCTTTAGGTGCGTTGAAAGTAAAATTTCAAGTTCGCGTCATGACAATATCGTCACGTCATGAAGTAAGGCGACAATTTTGGTATCTTTGAATCTTGCCAAAAATGTGTACTCGGAACACGCGATCTTTTTTTTTTGTTTATAAATAAAATCTCTCATGGCATTACAAGGTTGCGTTGTCGTCGTTGTTTCAGCCGTTAAAACTTAAAATGTTTAGTACTTAGGGCTAAATTTAGGGAAAGAGCGTGTTTGCTGAGCACACGTGTCAGAAGTGAAACTTCTTTGGCAAGATTTAAAATCGCCTTACTCCATGACGTCGAGGTATTGCCATTACGCGACCTTGAAATTTTACTCTCAACGCGCCTAAAGAAGTTTCACTTTAAAAATCACCGAGTAGACTAATCCAGTTTTGTTTATCAAAAAACCATCAAAAGCTTTCACCTTTATTAAATAACAATAAAATACACGCTCCATAAATCCAATTTCGGCGTGTTTGTAACATTTTTGATACTAACGTATAATTCCGCTTGTCTGCTTTAAAACAATATGATTTCGACATAGTGTAATGGTGCATTTACACTTTCGTGCTCGCTATTCACCTCGTGAATCGAGTGTTGTCACGAACGCGTTAATACATGTGTAAGTTCAGTAAGTTCGTGATCGCTATTTATGCCCTTTGCTTAGAACTGCTGGAGAGTTCTTTGTCATCATTATTATAATATACATATTATGTAACACGATTTTAAAAGAGCAACTAACTACGGAGTTTTTTTATCGACTCTCCTCCTAAGAAAATGATTTCCGAACCGGTGGTAAATATTTAATAACGTATTTTGACAATTCAAAGGTGCTTCTAAAGAAAGTCTAGTTGAATGAATGAATGTTTGTGTTCGAGTTTGCTTACGTCCGAACAACCAAACCCACCCAAACATTGTAGAGTCTCTAAAACATGCTTAGTGCATAGCAATTACTCTTTTTAAAATTATTCAATGTAAAGAAATGGTATAGTTACTTTTTTATTTACATGCGCAAATATCATGCGCAAATATCGAGAGCTCTGTTTTATATGCATGTTCGTTATCCGCCTCGCTATTCGCACGAATGTGTAAATGCACCATAACATTCTGCTTCGTCAAACAATGTGTTTGTTTAGCAAATTCGGTTCGACAATTAGACAATATCTGCTTTATTACAATTGGGTTACATCCGTCTGTCTGTCCGTAACAATACCTAGAATTGCTATGCAATCAAAGCATTATATTAGAGAGTTATGATGGAAATAAAATTAAGGGTCGTGAGTCGTGACTTCAATGAAGATTTTTTAGTTTATGACGTACTAGGTTTCCGCCCGCGGCTTCAAAGAAAAACCGGATTGCGTCATTTTCCCGGGATAAAAAGTAGCCTATGTCCTTTCTCGGGTATCAAAATATCTCCATACCAAATTTCATGAAAATTGGTTCAGTAGTTTAGGCGTGATTGAGTAACAGACAGACAGACAGAGTTACTTTCGCATTTATAATATTAGTATGGATGTCGGTATGTAGTTGCTCCAAAGTTATTTTTTTTTGCCATATTTGATTGTTCTATTAACATCTGATTGATATATAATATGTATTACATTATACTTTGTCATAAATTATAACAATTTATACACCAAAAACCACATCAAAATACGTTGCGTAGTTTTAAATATCTAAGCATACATAGTGACGAACATACGGGCAGTGACTTTGTTTTAAACTATGTATTAATGTATCTATCTGTCCATATACAGATAGTAAACATAGTTGTTTCATCGAATAATATAAGCTAATTCAGAATTCCAGTGAGTAATTTACGCTTCAAGTGTTAAAAAAATATTTTATTCAAGAGCTTGATATTCCTTAAAGAGCAGTGTTTAAAAATCCAACTAAACTTAAACAAAATTAAATACATTTAAAGATAAGCAAAGTTCTTAGAACATTAAATTATGTCAGTAAATGGTACATCACAGTAATAAAACTTTATAAACATGGACTGTGTGATTGAATCGAAGATTCTGAATTAAAATTAAGAAACTTAGTACTTTCAAATATCTTGTCACATTAACTATACTAAATACGTGAAACTCCAAATTAAGAATGGCATTCATCTAATTTGTAAGATGGCCGGTGAAAAATGCAATTACTTCGTCAAGTTAATACATTCTTGAAAGTATCTGTGCATTGGTAAATTAATTAAAGATTGGCACGGTTTATATGGAAATTGATGCACTTGCTTTTTTAGTGTTAAATTGTAGATATTATACTTAGGTAAGTATTAAAGATAACAATTATAATAATTTGTGTATAAAAATGTCAAATATCTTTTTTTATTCAGGGAATTATTAAGTACGAATTATCTTTTACAAAAATATTTTTTTTTATTTTTTTTTCCTATTTGAACTACTTTAGGGAGTAGAGAAATTGATTTGGAAAGGCACACAGAAAATGTCTTCTTAGTACACATGACACTTTTTCAGGTGGATTTATGTAAAAAATTATGATCTTAAATATAATATTTTTATTATATTATGGTCGTGATTTATTAACCGACTTCAAAAAAAAAGGTATTTTTTTATAGTAGTAAGTATTAAAACCGTATCTTCAAATTTTAGAAAAAAATTATTAACGACTATTTTGCTGTCCCTACAAACGGTCAGTTGACATTACAATAAGGCCTACAATTCGTGAGCTGTCAATCCAATGACACTAAAGTCTAGACTCTCTTTAAGTCTAGTTTATGGAAATTACAAAAGTACTGTGTCTGTGACATCATTCTCACAGTTTAATTTTGTTTTCTCTTCCTAAAGACCATGCTGTTTGGTGCAGTGGTTAATTTAATGGTAATGGATTCGAATAATGGTAAAAAGTCAATAAATGAAATAAAAATAATTTACATAAGTAATTGATTCAAATGATTTAGAAATAATCTTATGTTTAAAATAACTATTAAATAAGTAAATGGTCATCTGAAAAGGGTCACTGTCACTGAAATAGAAAACGGATTTTTCTAAAATCGAAATAAATTAGATTTTGTTGACAAATGAAAAAGTTCACCAAACCATCGTTAAAATAATAATAGATGTTTTTAATAAAAACAAAAAAGAGTTTGTTTCAAATACATATTAAATATGTATATATACAACAATAGGGTATAAAACACTTTAAATTAAAAAACACGCGAGCTAAGTCGCGCGTAAATACAATACTTATAAAATAGGTATTTAATCTCAGAGATACAAAATAATTATATAAATACGTTTGCGAACCCTTACTGAAGACATTTAGAACGAATACTGTCACCTATAGGGCTGCCACACATTAGATATAAAATAAATTAATAATTATAATGCAGTTTTATTGTGTCACATAATGTATTGAAAATTGTAGATACAGTAAGTATAGACTATTATTATCTTGTAGCTTTTTTCTATCACTAGTAAAATAAAGATTTTCTTAGGAACATATTTTTTCATTAATTTGAATTCATCTAAAAACGTTTTTATAATCTCAATTTTATGTTTAAATCTGAGTTTCAATACATATATCAATAATAAGGAAATAAACAAATATTAATTTTTATTTTTAACTTTTTAAATAAATTATTAAATTTTTGACGAGAAAAATGAGCAAAAATCAAGAAACAATTTACTGGTTAAAATATTGATAACCCTATTTCACATTTGACCCTAGATGTACCATTTTATTTAACATGACCAATCTAACTTGGTCTTTCCCACGATCCTTTCAAATCCAATTTAACCCTTAATTCCTTGATATAAGAGCTATATTCCTTTGTGACATATTTGTATAGAGTTCAACTTACGCTGGTTTTTCTAAGGTCTAATTCAGCATAGTAGCCATTATCGATGAACAAAATAGTTTGCAATATAATTATATATTAATAAGTAATTTATTGTTGTAATGTATGGTTAAATCATCATTATAGTTTAAAATGCCTTCATTAACTGATTGGCAATTGTGGAACCTACTTCAAAAAGTAAGGTTATCGATATAATATGCATCTAATCTAAAATTAATTATTATCAAAAATCTATAGTTATACAGGGTGTCCCACTATTGGTATACTAAGCGCGAAGAGACATAGTTTAGCATACACTGATCACGTAAAAATACAAATTACGTCAAAAATTTTTTGCTAAATTTTTCCTGAAAATCCATGCTTTCGTCTCTTACTTCGCGCAGCCGGCATACCGCTTCGCTTATGTGAGCATTTTGTCTATGAAAACATAATCTTAAACGATAGCTCACGTGCTGGTGGTAAAGTAGCACATAGAGTTTTCTATATCTATTTGAAAAAAAAATGCGTCTGGAATTTTATAAGTATTTTTTACGAACTCGCGTATATGCAAAACTATAACCTCCTTTGAGCTTAGTATACCAACAGTGGGACATCCTGTATAGAAATATTTATAATCCTTAAAAATCTGTAAGCTGCGGGTTGATGGCTTCACGCACGTAGTCAAAGGAAAACCCGTATAGTTCCCGTTCATGTGGGATTTCCGGGAAAAAAGTACCCTATGTCTTATTCTGGGTCTTCAGCTACCTACATACAAAATTTCATTGCAATCGATTCAGTAGTTTTTGCGTGATAGAGTAACAAACATCCATTCTCACAAACTTTCGCGTTTATAATACATGTAATGTATTTGTAGGATAATAATTCATACACATTCAGAACGTCCCTGACTCCCAAAACATTCATTACAAAATTGTAACAATCGCATCGTCCATTGTTCATTTGTTTCCTTTCCACTGCCTTGACATACACAACGGATGGGTCGTAAATAATGTGTTAAGGTATGATGATAGATCGCTATCTATCTGGAGCTTGAATGACCGGTTTTTTGCTTCGTTTAACATTGCCTAATGTTTGATTTTTGGAGGCAATTAATAATAAGTAAATGATGCATAGTCTACTGGTACGTAAAAGTTATTTAGGATGTTTGTTAGTCTATCACGCAAAAACAGCTGATTGGTTCAGTATGAAATTTGGTATAGAGATAGACCATAGTCTGGAAGAGCACATAAGTTTCTTTATACAAGGGTAATACGCGAATAAAACACTATTAAACTCATGAAATTATTGTATTGTCACCGATCCTTAATAAGTGTACCTACAAATTTTTAACTAATCGCTTTAAAGTATGTCAAATCGAGTGTAAAGGAATCGACTATATACAAACATGTTAGTTACATACAGACATACAAATGTCTGTGAAACATACAGTGGAAGCTAATAAAAGCGTGTTATTAAGGTGGAAATAAGAGCTAATTTTATAAAGTCGTGCTAAAGCTTAAAGTTCTAATTTTCTTTCTTTCACATTATCCTATAAAATGTGTTAAATAAACAAACAGAAACCTTGACTCTATATATATAACCTTCTATTGCCAATTACTCTGCCTAATAAGTAACCGGTTCAAGGTTCGATTCTCGGTTAAATAACTATTATTATATATTATAATGTAATTTTTGGGAGCGAAATTATGTGATCATCTTGTTATTGCACGCCTCATAAGCGAAGCGTTGAGGTGGGTACTACTGTCACTTCGCGCAAAACATCTGATTTTTCAAACTTAAAATGTCTTTATGTATCATACATTGCACTTGTAAGATAATACATACACACACATATTAAGAAAAAACACTATTTTTAACATTCATGATATTTTTGATGTCATTTTTGTTATTTAAACTAGTTAAAAAACAGTTTAAAAAAGTTCTGTCTTAGACGTCCGTGTGTCTGTATGTGCGGAGGATTTTCTTGTTAACACGATAGCGACCGAAATACTTTACTAATCGAGTCTTTTTTTTTCTCTTACGCTTGAGTATGCTCAGGAATAGAACCCTTTCATTTTTCAGGGTCTGATTCGATGTGGTTTAATTGTTATTAAATAAACAAAAATAATAATTAATAAATAATTATTAAAAAAAAATTATTTTATAAAATTGAACATGTAGAAAATAAAAAAACTTTCATGTGCAATTTTGAAAAAAAAAATTTTTTTAGTGATTTTTTGTTAAAAAAAAAAATTCAAAAATTATTAGATGTTGGCTAACTTTAGAATCATATAATTAGGATATATTTATTAATCCTTCATGTTTGTTTACATATGTCTTGCAGTATTCACGGGTATATTCATTTCACCTCAACCGTATATTCAAACCCCTCCCTATTTCCAGTTCTGCCAACAGATATATTTCCCCTTAATTATGAATTTCCCCTTAACTATGACAATACCGACAACATACATACCGACACAGATCTATGAAAAAGGACACTGGGGGCGCTGGCATGCAAAGGTGGATATATTTACTATTCAGATCCTATAGTTTATGTAAATGAAAGACACCGCACTCTCGTGTGTAAAAGCGGAAGCCGCGTCGTAAATTTTTTTAAACTGTAGTATCCTATCTACTTCTGAGATAACTATATGTGATCATATTTTTTTTTTTATAGTCTGTGCCCGTCCGCTTTTTACATGAAAAAAAGCCAAGATCTAAAAATCGGGGGTACTATAGTTTGAGCTAATAAATAATATTAATTAAAAATAGAGTTTATTATAAAAATATTATAAAAATTGGTCAGTAACGATGGATATACTTTATTTAAGTGTATATTTTGACATAAATTGATATTTGAGTGAAAAAAAATTTTTGGGAAAAAAATAAATTTTACAACCTCAAAATACCGTTCTGATTACGGTATAGAGACTCGAAGAGCTGGCGCACACGTGCTACGCACATGTGTTGAACGGTACTTGGCGCCAGGCTCTATCGAGCCTGTTAATTTTCAATTTAAATTACCATCTAATTTAACAGTAGTGACACCTTGAAAGATCTTGAGACAGTACAAGAGCATTGGCACATGAGAACAAGTGTATCTACATACTTATATATTATATACACCTTTATAAATAATCAATTTTATTGTAAAGGATGAGATTATGAGGCGTGCACTTTTGGATTTTCCAAACTTTTTTTTTTAACTTTTGTGTTTTGCAATTTTATAAGAAGCTTTTACGTATAATTAGCCTTTTAGACGGCTATTTATTTTAAATAAAATACTTTTAAAGAATAATCACATTTTTTAATATGAAAATATTAACAATTTTAATAAGCGAAAAATGGTGACGTCTATCCGATCTCGATCCGTGTGTCGAAAAACAAGAGAGCGAAATCGAACGCGGTGCCTGACATATATACACCGTCCTCGCTAACTGGCCAGTAATCCCTTTTCCATCTTTCACCTCCATGAAGGCCGAATACATCCCCTATTGCCTATTCCGCTAACTGTATATAATTTAATGGCTTGTTAAATTAGTTATCTATTTATTTTATTATCGATGTAAGTTTGTTACTCGATTACGCAAAAATGATTGAGCTGATGTTTGTGTAGTTTATTTTCAAGACGTAGCAGTTTATGTTTTTCGAGTGTATGTATGTATAAACAATTATAATATAATCGGTTCAGTTGTTTTACTTTAATAGGCACACAACCAGACTTTTTGAAGTGAAACTTCTTTATCGGGGTTGGAAAAAAATTTAGTGTAATATTTTTTCGTTACGCGTGACATTTTTCCGTTACGCGCCATCTTTTGCTTATCCCTACCACGCGTGATTAGACATATTTCTGTAAAGTTGCATATAGTAAATTATTTTTTTTTAAATAAGGTCATAAAGAAGTTTCACTTCTTACGTGTGTACACTAGTACACGCACACATTTTTTTGTTATAATACGGTATTAAAAACATACCTACATACCTACATATTGTACATTAAAAACCATTACCATCCTCGATCAGGTAAAAATATCAAGCTTTCTCTTGAATCTAGATCTTCAACATTAAAGCATTTCCAGATTAAGGATATTGTATTTGATACACATCAGTATAATTATAATATTATTGTGACTCTGGTTTTTTTAAATTTAATGATTTTGAATCTTGTTTTTTATATGTTATTGCATGCTGAGTGTGATGACATTACTTATTTGAAGTAAAAATATAAGAATGTAAGGGGAATGTAGGTACCCATTTATGCAATATTGTGAACTATGTATTATGTACTAGGTTTCCGCCCGCGGCTTCGCCCTTGCAGTCAAAGAAAAACCCGCATAGTTCCCGTTCCCGTGGGATTTCCGGGATTGCGTCATTTTCCCGGGATAAAAAGTAGCCTATGTCCTTTCTCGGGTATCAAAATATCTCCATACCAAATTTCATGAAAATTGGTTCAGTAGTTTAGGCGTGATTGAGTAACAGACAGACAGACAGAGTTACTTTCGCATTTATAATATTAGTATGGATATGTAAAATTTGCTACTAAACATTATTTTTAAGCGATTAGGTAAATGTGATGCCGGAAAATTGTTCTTTCCTTATGTAAAGCAGTAGGTATTTAGTTCTTTTAACAACGCATATTTTTTGTAAGTATGTACGCGCTTGACTTTATTCATTTGTATTTAAACAAAATTAATGTATCATTTATAATTATTTAATTTTACTGAAAAAGGAATATTGGAAATAGCTTATTTTGAACTTAGGTTTAGTTGGTTTTCTTCTTACATTGACAAATTGTAAAAATACATTTAGGGCCGATTTTTCAATCCTTGGATAAAACTTACCCGTCCAATAAAGTATTACACGATAATATTAAAATGTCACCTGTAAACTGTCAAATACGGGCAATTAGAATACCTTTCATAAATGGTAGTTTAATACGTTATTCGACGAATAAGTTTTAACCAAGGAAATTATAAAAAATAACACTCAAAGGGAATGTTACGATTGAGTTTGAGTTTGAGTGTGGACAGGTGAATGGATGATGATCGTGATAGGGTAAGCCTTGTGTTGTCGAATTAAGATCAAGTGTTTTTACTTAATGCTATAGCCTATAGCTTTTAAGTTAAGGTGTGATGTGTGACCCTGACCTAAGTTGAGGCTTTAATTAATAGGGTCGAGACAAAATTAAAAACAACATACTATAAAATATACTTACCATTTGTAGTTTCATTGCATGATGCAATTTTTAATTATTGCATTAAAATTAGGAGCGGGATTCGAACCCGTATCCTTCGCCTTACCATGGCGAAGACCTATCACATATAAGTAATGTAACTTATTACCTACTGCTGTTTCAGTTCTAAATTCAGAAATTATGCATATTATTCAGATTTAGCAGATTATAGTAGAAATTGTAAGGAACCCGGCATTACCAAAAATCTAAAATTTGACGACAAATGTTATTTGACATCTGCAAACCCGCACTTGGCCAGCGCGGCAGAAGATCTATGAAATAATAAACATAGGTTTACGATGATGATGTAGGTACCTATATAAAATAAATAAATAAAAAAATAATTGGTCTCATTGTGGTTTTCCTTATTTTAGAAATCAAGATACCCAAAGGATTTTAAAATGTGATAATTGTGTGGCACCGACATCAAACCTTTTTAGTAAATAGCACATCTAAATAATATGTAGTAACTAATAATATCAAATCTTTATTATTTTTTACTTTTCCGTTTTTGAAGTTGGTTATTTTTAACGTAGTTATTTTTATATAATGTCATATTTCAGTTTTAAAAAGTACCTACACATAAAAGTTCTTGAAACAGTTTAAAATTTTTGATTCAACGTAAGTTAACAAGGAAATAACTTGAAGTGCGAACTTAAAAATATAGTGAAGATTAACTTTATCACGATAATAATAATAGTAATTTACAACAGTATAATATCTGGAGCGAAATGTGAAAGTCCTCTTATTGTTTTACAACGTTTTTTTTACACACAAAACTTTCAAAAATGTATATTTATTTTAACCCACTTCAAAAGAGGTGAAAAATTCAGTGAAGTTAAAATAAAATTTGCGATTTTAAAATGTTATTACCTAAATTATTAAATCTATGTAGGTAGACTACTTCTACACTACTTATTGGTTAACTAACTTCACCAAAAGGACATCAACTTTGACTTCTAATGGACAGATAAACTTGCAACCAATAAAGTTATCATTTCATATTAATTTTATACGTGTAAAGAAACTTCATTTCTTTAGATTAAAGTTTAGTGGATTTGAATTTTGCCGCTCGGCATTGATAATATAAAAAAGTTTAACATTAGTCTCCGAGCATTAGTCAGACATAAGACAGAGGTCGCGAGAGAGCTAATAATGGCGAACGACGCAAAATAAAAATGTAGTCTTATGTAATTAAAATTAAGAAGGGAATGTCGTTTCTTTTTCAGGTTAGTAAATTTTTCTTTTTGTAAAACATTGGTAATGTAAAACTTATGTAGTTAAGTTAAATGTGTAAATTAAAATATAGTCTCATCTTTTTCAGAGGAGAAACACATATTGTTTAATTTAAAATCCCTTATACGTATAACCAAATTGTGACCATTTCTTTTTTATTTCCTTTCACATATCGAGGATATCAAAATGTTTATAAATTCGATTGATAGGTATTCTTCAAAATTTGCTATATTTTCTTGGTTTGTATGTTTATATGTTGTTGTAGTACCTTTCTTTATAATAATTTACGGTCTACGACTACGATATAAGTATCTAATAAGATTCTTTCGATACGGCGGACCCTCAAAAGTGACTAGCCAACTGCAGAAAATATATTTTATATGACATGACTGTGTATATCTTTTCGTACAGTGTAATCTCCAAAACGAAAGGACCCATTTTTTTCTAATGCCTGATATTATAATTACTTAGTAATAAAGACAAATTTTATTTCGAAAAATATGTAAAATAATCTGCAAATCATCATCAAACACAAACAAAGTCGCTGGTGATAACTAGTTATTTAATATATTATGACGTAGGCAATGTGGAATTAATCGTGATATGTCAAAAGTGGATGCATTTTATCAATAATTACATCGATATAAATATCATTTTCTCAGTATTATTTAAGGATGCGGTTTTCCGACCTTACATATAAAAAATATACACATAAATTGCCTATTCATCTTTCCATTTAAACTTGCTGAAATTAGTAAATAAAAACTGAAAAGTTTATTAGATTGTTTAACGATCTACTGGTTTGTATTGAAAAAATATTGCTATGCTAATATTATGAAGCTGGAGAGTTATTTTTTTCTCAGGAAGTACGGGTCCGATTTAAAAAATGTTTAAGTGTTAGATAGCCCATTTATCGAAGAAAGATATAGGCTCATTATTATATAAACACTTATCACGCTTACCAATGAGAGTGGAGCAATGCCAGAAAAACCGTGTCACATTTACAAATAAACAAAAAATTAAAATAGAATTTTATATTACGTTTTTGTATATTTGTAAACGTGAACTACGAAACGAAGGAATGTTATACATTCGCGTGTAATCCAAAAGAAAGGTGCGCCTGAGATGGATCTCAAGGTAACGCTCACATTCTGTGTTATGGTTAATTCGGACAGAGATGTCTGTGGAGTCGACATTGTTAACCCTTAGCAGGTATCGTGGGTCAAATTTGACCCAGAAGCGAACATTTTCGGTTATAATTTCACATAGACGCCCCTACTATGATAGATTAGCTTTTTTCAAAATGGATAAACTTCAGGACAGAAGAGTCACCCTAGACTTAACATTTTTGTTTAAATTGTTAAACGGAACAATCGATAGCCCAGATTTGCTCAATAGTATAATGTTTAATGCTCCCCGTTCGATTCCCAGAAAACCTATCCGAACTTTCAGCGTTCCAACTTGTAGAACAACTCTCGGTTCAAACTCACCAGTTTTTCGCTTATTGAGAACCTACAATGAATACCTCACTAAAGTTCCGAACCTTGATATTTTTCACGATAGTTTGCCAATGTTTAAACGAAAAGTGCACAGATCATATCACATCAAGTTTTAGAATTAAGCAATATTGAATTAATATACAGTTTACTTTAGTTGTATAAAACATCCTCATTGACTACATTTATCTTTAGTTTTTCTTGTAATGCTGTGTACATCTATAATAGGGTCAAGCATTAGAATATTCTTACTTTGTATTTATTATTAAGGAATGATGTATGCGCGATCTGTCGATGTACCCAAATAAATAAATAAATAAATAAATAATTCTTTTAATATTTATGCAACGACTGTGCGCTTCTACGTATTCTCAGTGCGTCGCTAGCTGCGGCGGGGGGTGGAAGTGCAGCGCTGGGACTATCTAAGGAGCGGAGGTAAGTAGCTGTCTGGGTCACGTTTGACCCAGGACACCAAATAAGTAACTTTTTTCACTGAGTGTAATTACGTACTTTTTTTGTTTTAGTGTTTATTTGTACTACAATGGAGGCTTTTTGAACGACAGACAAATCGAGGAGTTGATATAGACGACTTAAGTGATGATTTGGAATCGGAAAATGAAAGGACACCAAATATAAACCAACTTTGTGACGACGAAATCATCGACGACGATCGAGACAGTCCCTAACCTGCTAGTTGCTCAGAAGACAGTATTTTGGAGTAAGTTCTGACGACAGTGAAAACGAAGAGGAGAATACGAGAATAAGAGAAAATACGAGAGATGAGAGCGAAGAAGATGAGGATGATGGTTGATGGTAGAAGTCATTTTGGTTTTGGTTGTCATTTTTTTATTTTATGCTGATCTCGGAAGTAATTTATTTTTTTATTATTATAAAGATATGGGAAGTGCCATAAATATCTTTTAGTTAAATTTTTTCTTACATTTCTATTTTTTTTTTTATGTTTTAAGTTCACACTAACCAAAAAGTGCCAAAAAATAAGGTTAGTTACAAATGCGTGTAAAACATGATATTTTTTTTTGTATTCTAAAATTAAACAAAGTTAATTTTGTAAAAAAATATTTTTTTATTTCATAACTAACCTTATTTTATACAAATTATAAAAAAATCAACGTTCTACAACAGATTGTTTGGTATGGGTAAAATTTGACCCACGATACCGGTAGTGTTGCCAAAAAAGGCGATACTTTATTTATTATTTAAGATAATGTTTAAAAACCCTTAATTTTTTACACCCTTATCTTTAGATTGCCATTAGGTAATAATATTTTGGTTTTGTATTTCATACTATTTCCTTTTAATAATTTACAAGAACACTATAATTGTTCATAATATATACTTTGAACTTCTACGCTATTCACGAAAAGCAGCTACTCTGGTATCATTTAGAATACAATTAAATTAAATTTTATGAGAATAATTTCAGAAAAATTCGATTTGCCTATATAAAAAAAACTCTATATTATCTAATAATACATTGATAAACTTTTTGTTCACTCTAAAATTAAATCGAAGAAGCTCCACACATTCACTGTCCTTAAGACGTCTATCTTCTGGCATTTTAGAAAAGGTTAAATTTAACCGAGCTTCGAACTAACTACACTTAACATGCTCATATTTTACGATCCATGATATATTCTGCTATTACTGTCATTTCGTAGCAAATTAGTTAATATGAATGTAAATTTAAAGCTATGTTTTAGTGATAAATGTCCTTATATTTGGTTGCAATTTTGCGAACAATCAAAACAATTTAAATAATTTAGTACATGATGGAGACTCTTCTTTATAAAAACGATTGTAGTAATTCAATACATATCACTACATAGTATAAAACAAAGTCGCTTTCTCTGTCCCTATGTCCCTATGTATGCTTAAATCTTTAAAACTACGCAACGGATTTTGATGCGGATTTTTTTAATAGATAGAGTGATTCAAGAGGAAGGTTTTAGTATATAATTTATTATGTTATAGACAAAGCGGGCGAAGCCGCGGGGGAAAGCTAGTTATATTATATGCGAAAGTTTGTAATGATATGATGGATGTTTGTTACTTTACGCAAAAGGCAGATCAGATTTGTATAAAATTTGGCACTAAGGCTAGTAATTATATATATTACCTACTAGCTGTGCCCCGCGGTTTTACCCGCATACCTCCACTCCTGTTGGTCTTAGCGTGATGATATATAGCCTATATAGCCTTTCTGAATAAATGGGCTATCTAAAACCGAAAGAATTTTTCAAATCGGACCAGTAGTTCGTGAGTATAGCGCGTTCGATAGCCCATTTATCGAGGAAGGCTATATGCTATATTTTATCATCACACTAAGATGCTGAGTGGTGCTGAGCCACGCGGGAGAAACCGCGGGGCGCAGCTAGTACCTAGTACGTAGATAAACACAAAACTTTTATTTTAGTAAGATTTAACCAGGAAAATAAGGTTTGTTCAAACACAGGAAATTCATCTATACTAATATTATAAAGCTGAAGACTTTTGTTTGTTTGAACGCGCTTATCTCGGGAACTACTGGTCCGATTTGAAAAATTCTTTCGGTGTTAGATAACCCATTTATCGAGAAAGGCTATAGGCTATATATCATCACGCTTAGACCAACACGAGCGGAGCCACGCGGCTGAAACCGCGCGGCATAGCTAGTATATTGTAATGTCACGAGAAACATCTCGAATCAATGTTAATCATTAGACAAGAAAACAAACTTATAGTCAATAAAACATTTATTATGTCAAATCACAGAGATTTCAAACATAAATCTATCTAATCTTTATACATTATCTTATAAATAATAAAACACAAAAATGCAATAAAACATAATACGCTTATCATACAATGAAACAATAAATAACTATTAAATAATTATAAATGCACATTTTTCTATCTTAACGGTATTTCATAGACTATAATTCATTTGACATTTATTTTGGCGGGAACACTAACATGGCAAGAAATGTCATTTTGGTTTTTTAATCTATATTTTAAACGTCAAAGGCTAAAACGATAGACCAATAGTAATTATTGATCTGTATTAATACATTTTCCATAATATTTGTCTAGAAAGACAAAATATTTTCGTTTAAAACATATATTATGTATTAGGCTAGCCTTGATTTTTGGGCTAAGAAACCATTCATAGGAATTAAAACTTTAGTGCTCTATAAATAATAACCTAAATACTGTACAAAAAATACTTAAAAAAATGTCTACTTAAAACAGTAAAACGGATAAAACGATTAAGTACACAAATAAATCACATTAAGGTACACTTAGCTAATAATAAGTTATTAAGTAGGAACATTAATGTCGGCGGGTAACTTGGTGTAGAGCGGTCTGTCGATTGATATCTGAAAAAGAAAATAATATAAATCACTACATCTCTACATAGTATAAAACAAAGTCGCCTTCTCTGACCCTATGTCCCCCTGTGTATGCTTAAATCTTTAAAGCTATTCAACGAATTAGGATGCCTTTTTAATAGATAGAGTGATTCAAGAGGAAGGTTTTAGTTTATTAATTTTCAGGTCCGGTTTTAGGCAAAGCGGGCGAAGCCGCGGGCGGAAAGCTAGCTCATTTTAAAACCCAAAAAATCCCTCATTGGCTCTTGCTGTTTGAAAAAAATACAAAATATCTTTAAAAAATACAAAGATTTGCACAACAAAAGTACCTAAATATTAGGTTCTGTAGTTCCAGTGATTAGCTACTCTACATTCATACAATGATTACTTTACAATATTACTACAAATAATATTATCAAACCTTACCTAATTCCGGAAAGGATACAAGAACGTCGTACTGCTATCCTCCCCGTACAGATTTTTCACAGTGCAAGTATATTCGCCCATGTCTTCGAAAACTAGACCAGTTATACGTAAATCTCCTGATGGTAGTGTCTGTAAAAGATAATAAAAAAATTAGTTAAAAATAAGTATATTAAACCTAATCTAGTCTTAGCGTGATGATATATAGCCTATAGGCTATCCAACACCGAAAGAATTTTTCAAATCGGACCAGTAGTTCTTGAGATAAGCGCGTTCAAACAAACAAACAAGCTCTTCAGCTTTATAATATTAGGTAGTATAGATGGATTGAAATATATGAACATAGGACACTAAATTAGTACCTACGCATGTTTCAGAATTGCTTATAACAGCTTTATATTTAAATGATGGTAGATAATAAATAAACCACTGCAACAATAAAAAAAAAATTGTTACAATTTCTACACTTTATAGTAAGAATGGTAAGTACCTAAGTAAGCTTTTAAGGTAAATAGTTTTATGTTTAAAGTTAAAAAAAAAACTTAGCTCATTGCAACACAGATTTGATGAATGTTTGTTTCATCGTGATACATTCAATGGAACGGATATGAGAATCGTTATAATATTGTGGCCCTATTTCGATGATGATACGAGTCATCATAATCATCATTAGCTAATATTTGTTTTAAATCCTATTGCAGAAAGACATACCTATTTGCCTAAACCTTCATTATAGAGATTTAGATCCAATGCGATATCCAAAGGACTTATAACGGTCGGTGGTATAAAACTATGTGATAATGATTCAAAAGTGTTTCTAGAAGAAATCTAAATCTCTACATTGTATAAAAAGTCACTTCCCGCGTATATCCTAATGTGTGTATGTATATAATATGCTTAGATCTTTAAAACTACACAACGAATATTTATGCAGTACTTATAATAGATAGAGTGATTCAAGAGGAAGGTTAAAGTATATAATTTATTTGGTTTTAGACAAAGTGGGCAAAGCCGCGGGCGGAAAACTAGTGAATTAAATTTATGAGTTTATACTAATCGAATACAAAAACAAATATCTTGAAAAATCACCTTAAACCGCTGATTATCATAAACAGGGTTGCCATTATTATCAATCCAGTACAACTTCGAATCAGTAGCGCTATACGTCCTGCAGGGCAAGGTCACGCTGCTGCCCATCACCTGAAGAACATCACCATACGAAGCTGTGATCACCGGTTCTGCTGGTAGACTTAGGACATCGTCTTGCACTGTAAAATAAATAATTTTGTTACGCCTGGTGGAAATTTTTAGCAATGATTCTTTAAGCAAAATGTGCTTGGTAAATTTTAGTAGTGGGTTTTCTTTTCTACACATATTGAACACACAATTGAATTGTGTTATAATTAAAAATGTTATAATGTGGATATTAATAAAATAGATTATCCACAGTTTGCTTCTAAATATGACATCTTATATAATAAAAAAACTATGTCATCAAGAAATATTCACTTTAAGTTTTTAACCAAAATATAACACTGATTCTATCGTTTATTCATAATAAGTAACTATACCTTCTTCAGTATAAACAGTGCTAGAAGCAGTCTTCTCAATGACACCAGAATTGGCAACACAAGTAAAAACGTCTCCATTCATTGCTGACGGTACCACCAACTTGCTCTTAATACGGGCAATACTTGAGGGATGTACGGCAAATACTTCATTGGTATCCTCTTCAAACTGTAAGAATAAAAATAACAATTAGTATAATTTATTTAGCAGTAAATAATATACCTACTGTTTCTAAAAAATTGAATATTAAAGTGTCGAGAAATATACGCGGAATATTATTAAATTGAAATCAGTGATAAAAATAGAACGTTTGTTAAGATAAATACATAGTAGGAATGGGTCGTCGACGCATTTTTCATCAACGAGACTAGACCG
>CAJQZM010038352.1:29739-61411 GCA_907164665.1 Colias nastes | reverse complement strand
TAGACGGTTAATTTAACTAGTCCGTTGATTCAACGCCCATGCCTGATGCACAGACAGTTACGGGCTTGTCGGGACGCGGGTTGGTCGCATTAGGTCGAATATTAATTACATACGGATAAATATATGTAGTTAACGAAATATAACCTTTGCGTAGTTATTCCTCTTTTATTACACCCGCACATAACAAGCCCCTACATTGGTGACCCCGACGTGACGCATTTACCTAACGCAGTTTCATCACAATCGATTCTCAATAGTTTTATTCATGGCTCTAAAAAGAAAGATAAGACACCCATTGTGTGGACATCAATCGCCGAACAAGCATTTGAACAATGTAAGTCGAGCTTGTGTAATGCGATTACGTTGTCGCACCCTATGGCCGATGCATCGCTCGCACTTATGACGGACGCATCGGATACTCATGTAGGTGCAGTTTTACAACAACGTGTAAATAATGAATGGTTACCTTTAGGTTATTTTTCTAAGAATCTATCTAAGACTGAACGCAAGTATAGTACGTATGATAGGGAGTTATTAGCAATTTACTTGGCTATTCGTCATTTTCGGAATATGGTCGAGGGACGACAGTTAACGGTGTACACGGATCACAAACCGTTAATTTATGCATTTTCTAAAGTAAATAGCGAGAAAGAGTTACCCAGACGTACACGACACTTGATATTCATTAGTGAGTTCACCACGGATTTGAGACACGTCAGTGGGCAAGATAATGTCGTTGCAGATTCGTTATCACGAGTCGCAACAATAAGTTGTCCCACTGTAATAGATTACGCGGAACTTGCTAAGGATCAACAACAAGATTCTTATATGTTACAATTATCTAATTCGAAAGACGCTAATAATAGGTTAAAGAAAATTATGTTACCTGAAAGCGGTACATTTATTTATTGTAATTTAGATAATGATAAAATTAGACCCTACTTGACTGATAAATTTCGACGTATTGCTTTTGATAGTGTACATAATTTATGTCATCCCGGAATAAGGACTACACGCAAATTGATTCAAAATCGTTTTTATTGGCCAAATATGAATCGTCACGTTGGCCAATGGGCTAAAACATGCATTGAATGTCAACGATCGAAGGTTAATCGACATACAATGTCAGGTTTAGGATCGTTTCCGCAGTGCGATAGGTTTGAACATATTCATGTTGATTAATTGGACCTTTACCCACTTCACCCGAAGGTTTTAGGTATTGCCTAACCATAGTTGATAGGGGGACGCGATGGCCAGAATGTTTTCCTACGAAAGATATAACTGCTGAAACGATTTCGCGTGTAATATATGAAGGATGGATCTCTCGTTTTGGTTGTCCGAAAAAGCTAACAAGCGATCAAGGACGCCAATTCGAAAGTCAATTATTTGCTACACTAATGAAGTTATTAGGTATTAATAAGTTGCGTACGACACCTTACCACCCACAGAGTAACGGGGCGGTAGAGCGTTGGCATAGGTCGCTTAAAGCGGCATTAACGGCTCGTTTATGCAATATATCATCATCTTGGGTTACGGAATTACCAACTGTGTTGCTAGGACTTAGAACAGCAGTAAGAAGTGATACCGGCATAAGCGCAGCAGAAATTACGTACGGAACAACTTTACGATTACCAGGTGATTATTACGATAAAAAATCGAGTTTAGAAATAGATAGCAGTTTTGAGTATGTAAGTAAATTACGAGACTCTATTAGGAAATATCAGTCAGTAGCTATTAGGCAGAATGAAAAGTGGAACATATTTATTCACCCCGATTTAGAAAAGTGCGATTATGTTTTTGTTAGAAACGACGCAGTACGTAAGCCTTTACAACCAACATACGACGGTCCTTATCGTGTGTTGAGTCGAGAGGAAAAGGTATTTTACATTCAAATGACTGGCAGGAAAGTTAGAATATCTGTAGACCGTCTAAAACCTGCATATTATTTGAATGATGATAGTGATACGACATCTGGGGCAGATACTGAGGTTCCGTTACAAATTCCAAGTAGCGAATTGCCTAATACACATACCACGCGTAGTGGAAGAGCTATACGATTACCGGTACGATTTAGGTACTATGTAGTATTGTATTTGTAATTGTTTCAACTATTTTAAATTTATTAGAATTACGATGATTATAAGTATTCATAAGACTTCATAGAAATGTATAATAAATACTTAGTAATCAACACATCGTATTTAATAAATAATAGCACTTAAGTAATTTTGAAACGAGTTCATTATTCATTGTTAATGGTTTAACGTCTTAAGTATGGTATTTCATATTTATGTTTGTGTTGAGTTTGATTGAAATGTTTACTACTTAGAAATTTAAGTACTTTTGATTTATGGCTTATGAGTGTATAGTAATAGCCTTTGTAATATTAAACGATACAAGTGTAAAGAACGTATTGAGATTTGAAATGTTAATTTTACTAAGTGTTAGATGACATGTAACAGTTATCGCACGCCACTTAGAAGAACCAACGCAAGTTTTTGTAATAGCGTAAATAGTTTAACGAAATTAGGTGTTAACTTTTAACCACTTGTATACGTTATGATTGATTTATATTGTGAACCTTTTTTTATACTTTATATTGTATACATTTTGTAACCTTATATAGCGACACTTTATATACACCCATCTGTTTATTGTTTAGTTTAATTGTAAGTTTTTTTTTTTACTTGTATACCCTTTTTATTTTTTAAGGGGGGAATGATGTAGCGACGACAAGCCAATTTATGAGTTATCGAACTTCAAGTGTAACGCTAAGAAAGTTCACACGGTAACTCATATATAAACAGTTCGTGCGCTATGCACAGACAGTTACGGGCTTGTCGGGACGCGGGTTGGTCGCATTAGGTCGAATATTAATTACATACGGATAAATATATGTAGTTAACGAAATATAACCTTTGCGTAGTTATTCCTCTTTTATTACACCCGCACATAACAAGCCCCTACAAATCTAATGGGACTATCGATATTTTAAGAACATTTGAGAACAAAGCAAAAATCACTTCAGAAATTTTCAATTGATATTGGTTTATAAATTTTAGTCATATAAATAAATCTCTGAATATTCTGCATGTGAATTAAACAAAGAGATCAAACCTTTTATCAAAAATAAACCTTGAATAAGATTAATATCTCATATATCATTCGTAAATGAATAATGAATTGAAACTATATAATTAAACTGACGACGCAGGTGGGAAGAACATTTATTATACTTTGTTATGCATCATTTGAACACTTTAAAGTAATAAATATTACACTAACTCATTTTTGGTGCTGGAGGCGTTTAGAACGTGGGAACTTGATGTTGAGTTAAATTTGCTACGCCTGATCAAAAGTAGCCTCGAAAAAGCACGTTCACTCAGATTTGCTTTTATTTTTCATCAGGCGAAGTGAAATTCTAATAGAGTCTTTTTGTTATTATGTTATATCACTAGTAATCATTTATTCGAATATGTAAACAACACAATCTATGTAAGCTTAGATTATGACTCACTGTAGAAAAATAAACATTAGTTTTTTGTATATTTATACTATACTTGTTGATTTATAATTATAATCTATTGGTATAAAAATTCCTAACCTTAAAACCAAAATAAAAATTAATGAATAGGTACTTACATTAGAAACAGGAACACCATTCTTCAACCACGATATAGATGGCGCTGGCTTGCCGTACGCAACACATGGCAATACCAATGGTGTGCCCGACACTTGCTTGACCGTGGCTGGAGGAGGCTCAGACATGGTCAGATATTCGCGGAGTAAGCGGCGACGGGGAGCGGGCAGACCTGGAATGAAAAAAAAATATTAAAATTTACCCGTTAATTGCTAAAAATGTATTGATGATAATATTATGTAACCTGTCAGAAACCGAAGTGTTAATATTTTGTCTTTGATAGATACTCGTAGATCACTACATAGTATAAAACAAAGTCGCTTTCTCTGTCCCTATGTCCCTTTGTATGCTTAAATCTTTAAAATTACGCAACGGATTTTGATGCGGTTTTTTTTAATAGATAGAGTGATTCAAGAGGAAGGTTTTAGTATATAATTTATTAGGTTTAAGACAATGCGGGCGAAGCCGCGGGCGGTAAGCTAGTAGATAATAATTCTTACACATAGAAAAATTCGATGAATGATCATAAAATTAAACTACTTAGATTGGGATACACATTACACAATCAATAACAGTTTAATTAATTATGTACACTAATGTGTGACATGATCTTCGTGTCGAATATGAAATTTCTTTTTCATTCCCGAAAACGACGGAGTTTCTTAATTGAAAGCTGTATGTATTAATTATTTCCTATCGTTTCTGAATCCATCCTTCGTTAGTGAAGGAAATAAAGTTTAGGTATTCAAACCCTGAACACACAAAGAATTAAACACATAGGTAGTTTACTGTTATGTAAGATGTGATTTGCCTACTGTATAAACCCGCGCAGCACAGCTAGTCACATTACAATCCCTAAGTGTATAATACTAGGTATATAAGAAATATACATAATGTGAACATCTGGCGAATATATTTGCGAATCCGTCTGTGGCTATTAGAAAGTAAAATTGACTAAACTACACTACACCCAAATTTTACATGACCTTTTTGATTAATGCTTTTTTTGGGGATACTGTATGTTTGATAGCTCAGAATATATTCAAATAATCCCTACTAATAGGTATTATAAATGCGAAAGTAACTCTGTCTGTCTGTCTGTCTGTTACGCTTTCCCGCTTAAACCTCTCAACCGATTTTGATGAAATTTGGCACAGACAATCTTTAGACCCTGAGAAAGAACATAGGCTACCTTTAATTGCGAAAAAGGGGATGAAGATATTTACCACGGGCGAAGCCGGGGCGGACCGCTAGTACATAAATAATACATTTTTTTAACAACAAAAAATAAATAAATAAGTTACCAAGGACAGTGATAATTGACCTACTTTGCCCGGTAAATCTTAAAATCACTAAACTATGATAAAATATTTTTGGTATATGAAAAATTGTCGTTCAAAGGAAAAACTGTATTTTTGCTATTGAGTAACTAACTTCAGTAAGTTGAACTTGCTATAAATTATTTAGATAATATTGGTAAAATAATGTGTGCAATGTCACGGTGAAAAGCTTTTTTAAGACTTATAAATACGTATATTCGTTTTTATTAACTATAATCTACTTTCATACCAAAATTGAGAAAATCGTTACAACTTACTTTTACGCAAAATAAACTTTTAAAACATAAATTCAATTGAAGCATGAAGAATTGCCTGTAAAATCGTAATGCTATACAATGTAAAAGACTTTATTCGTCTAATACTTTAATATATCACTACATAGTATAAAACAAAGTCGCTTTCTCTGTCCCTATGTCCCTTTGTATGCTTAAATCTTTAAAACTACGCAACGGATTTTGATGCAGTTTTTTTTAATAGATAGAGTGATTCAAGAGGAAGGTTTTAGTATATAATTTTAATATTAAGGTTTTAGACAAAGCGGGCGAAGCCGCGGGCGGTAATCTAGTTATATTATATAAGTAACCTTTATTCAGCCCGTTTTTATAAAGAGCGGAAATCATGCAAGTCAAAACGCACATTTTCTGACCGTACGAAGTAACCCATATACATACATTCATTTATTTCTTTTATACTGTTTCATTTATATTGAATGAATGAACTATGAGGACTTTAAGGAAAATACCGTGATTTATTAGTATAATATTATAAGTAACTAGCGGTCCGCCCCGGCTTCGCCCGTGGTACATATTTACGTTTTCTCTACATAAGAACCATCCTCGTACTTCAAGGAATATAATAAAAAAAGAATTATCGAAATCGGTCCACCCGTTCACGCGTGATGCCGTGACCAAGGAAAACGGGTTTCATTTTTATATATATAGATTATAGATATGTAGTAAAGAAATTGACATTTTAACGGATAAATTAAATCCTATCCTATCCTATCCTACTTCCTACTAATATTATAAATGCGAAATTTTGTGAGGATGGATGTATGTGTATGTATGTTTGTTACTCTTTTATGCAAATAGGTACTTCTGAACCACACATATAGAGGGTAACTTGGATTAACACATAGGATAGGTTTTATCCCGGAAATCACACGGGAACGGGAACTATGCGGGTTTTTCTTTGAAAACTCTGGCGAAGCCGCAGGTGAAAAGCTAGTAAGTGATATTTATTGCATGTAGACTGACCACGTGGGATGTTATTAATGCTATTATTATAAAAGAGCATATTCCATTACATTTTATATATTATACTAGCTGTGGTCCGCGGTTTTACCCGCAGTGCTTTGCTCCTGTTGGTCTTAGCGAGATGATATATAGCCTATAGCCTTCCTCGATGAATGGGCTATCTTACACCGAAAGAATTTTCAAATCGGACCAGTAGTTCCTGAGATTAGCGCGTTCAAACAAACAAACAAACTCTTCAGCTTTATATTATTGGTATAGATTAACATAAAATACTTACTATTTGGCTCTAAATTATTAGAAACGATGATCTTTGGATGCTCTATAGCAGCGTCCGCTTCGTAGGAACAGTGGAGCGACACTAGCGCCGCGGCGACGAGTAGCGAGACTAAATTCAACATCTTCTTTCCGATACTAGATGGCGCACTATTCTGAAATGAAAAACGTTGTTAAAATTTCTAAGTAATGAAAGAAAAGCATGGGAAAATGTTTTGTTTTCTATATAAATGACATTTGAAAGGATTATGTATTAAAATTTAGACAATTAACTACAGTACTACATACATAATATTATGTATATAGGTTGTTATAATAATTAAACTTTAAAGTAGTTACAATACATTTTATTGTTTTTTTTTCATTACCCACCTAATAAGTGAAAAATAAATTAAAAAGTCTAATGAAATTTAAATAAGCTGTAATCAAATTATTAGTTTCGTTAGAAAAAGTCACTTGAGCTTTTAATAATAAGGTATTATCCAATTAAAAAAAACCTCGTTCTATTCTTGTTACCTTAATATTGTAAAATCATTATATCACTATTATATTATTATAGTATAAAACAAAGTCGCTTTCTCTGTCCCTATGTCCCTATATGTCCCTATGTATGCTTAAATCTTTAAAACTACGCAACGGATTTTGATGCGGTTTTTTTTAAAGATAGAGTGATTCAAGAGGAAGGTTTTAGTATATAATTTATTATGTTTTAGACAAAGCGGGCGAAGCCGCGGGCGGAAAGCTAGTATTTTATAATATAATTATACCTACTAGGTATATAAAATTGAGACTTAATAATTGGTTCAAAGTTTCGCATCACAAGTAATTATGTACACATTCGTTTTTATTGGGGCAATTTTTGACATAAAATAAATTGAGTTAGTTATACAATTTGGAACTCGAGAATTACGGCTGTATCAATTTTTATGATGTTACCCTGTAGGATAATTATATGAAAACAACAATTTGGCGATAAAATTTTATGTGATAATTACGATTTACGAAGTATTTGTATGTTTGAAACATTTATGGCCAAACTCAAAAATGTTAATCGATTATGTTACATACCTAAGCTCTATTTTATTAACCGACTTCAAAAAAAGGAGGAGGTTATCAATTCGGCCGGTATATATTTTTTTAAATTTTATGTTGGGTGAACAGCTCTTCTATCTAGAATATAATAATGACAAAAAGCTAGATTTATTAATACGTACAGGAAAAGCTTTGCACCTACTCTTTTTTACAGAAATTTCGCGGACGATGAAACTTGTACACTTCTATAAAGAATGAATACAATATGCAAATTTTTTAATGCTTATATATTTCATGCATATAAAAATTAATTATATTAGTATTAGTTACGAAGATATGGATAAACGTACGTTGATTTAAATTATTAAGCATCTATAGAAATAGGTCAATATACAAAAAAGAATATAAGTATAATAGCAAAATTAAAAAAATCATGACGTAAACAAAATATGCAAATCTAATTATCCCGACCGCCTCCTCGGTACAGTGGTTGACGCGTGAGCGTATCACCGAGGGGTCCTGGGTTCGATTCCCGGTGGAGACGAAGAAAAAAAAAATGTCTTGGTCTGGTAGGACACATAAGGCTGATCATCTACTTGTCCCTAAAGAAAATCGATCAGTGAAACAGATGTATAATGCATCTGCCCCTTACCCCACTAGGGGACATGGGACTTCACACTTTTTTAATTATCCCAATTTAAAAGGAGAAAGCTCACAATTAGGAATACTGAAAGTCTTTGGTAACCTAAGAGCTAATTTGGACTATAATAATCTATCTCTGTGCCAAATTTAATACATATCCGATCAGCTGTTTTTGCGTGATAGAAACATACCTACATCCTCACAAACTTTCGCATTTATAATATTAGTAGGATTAAAAAAGATTAACAGAAATAAGGATATACCTACTTTGAAATACTTTCTAAGCTCATATAGAGTTAGGACGGTTAATTAACATAGAAATTGTTGTTATTTAAATATTGACACATATCAAAACTATACTTTTCATAGAACATAATGTATCCATACATATTATAAACACACGATTGATAAATAATATTTTTTACCCACACCCTATGACCCTATGATTATGGCCATATCCTACTAATATTATACCAATATTATAAAATATTTCTAATCTTATCCTATCCTACTAATTCCTACTAATATTATAAATGCGAAAGTTTGTGAGGATGGATGTATGTGTATGTATGTATGTTTGTTACTCTTTCACGCAAATACTACTGAACCAATTACAATGACATTTAGCACACATATAGAGGGTAACTTGGATTAACACATAGGATAGGTTTTATCCCGGAAATCCCACGGGAACGGGAACTATGCGGGATTTTCTTTGAAAACTCGGGCGAAGCAGCGGGCTAGTATTATAAAGGCGTAGGTGTGTGAAGATGGATGTATGTATATTATCTCTTTCATGAAAAAACTACGGTGCGGACTTTGATGAAACTTTACAGTAATATAGGTATTACATAAACTATAAAAATAGGTACAAGATTTGAACACGGGTTTGTCCGCAGGTGAAACCGCGCGTCACAGCTGGTAAATCGTATAAAAATTATATATTATATTAGTAAGTAAAATCGCATGGGTCTAATCATTATTATTATTTTTTTTATATAAGCGGAGGCAACAGAGCAGACGCGTCACCGTCATTATATTTTCTTATTTACTTAAAGAAAGTGAAAATTACAGGAAAAAATAAAAACTTATAGCCCATTTCATAGAACGCGACGTGATAATTTTTTATTTATTTCTATTTTCTATCAGGCAATAAAACTTATGGTAATTTAATTTAGTTATAATCTGAATAAACATAATATTAAGTATGAAACTTTTTATTCCAGTTAAATGCAGATAAAACCGGGGCGTTTTGTTTGTATGTGTTGTAGAAATTATGTTTAAACGAAAAAACAAAATTTGTCAATGAACGATTAATAGGTTAAGGAAAATTGTGAAAAAATTTAATTGAAAATTATCGAATTAGCAAAAATATGATTAAAAATGTATTAATTAAAGATGCAAGCTAACAATGCTGTTTTGATTTTGATACAGTTTTACGGAAAAGCCCATGTTTAATCTGTCACATGGAAAATTGCAAAATGCATGATTAGTGATATTAAATTTTTTTCTAAAGATATCACTATTTATCACACTAATAAAAAGAAGAGATAAGTAAAATTAGATAGATTCTTATATTTAGATTAAATTAAATAATTATTTTTTTTAATATAACTTAAATTAATTAAAATGTGTTTCTTAAATTAACTTTAATGATTAATGTTAGATAAGCAATAACTTGCATAAAAACAAGCTTTTAAACTTACATGTACATGATAAAATTAAACAAGTAATATTTAAAAAGACTGAGTCACATATAAATACCTATAAAAAGTTATATTCCCTAAAAAAAACCAACGCATTAAAACACAAAAATACACTTAAAACGCGGTAAAAATAAAATTTGCAGAACACAAAATATCAAACTACGTAGGTTAATTTCCTAAAATATAAAGATAACAATGAATAAAGTGAATGAATTTCATTTCAATCTTACCTTATGACACAACACTAGCTGTTATCTCAATAATGGTTCTAAACAGAATACGAACAGATGACAGATTTTACCCTATATATACTGCAACCGAGCTGGGTCACACGGGGTGATTTTTCGTTTGAAAATTTTTTAAGTGAAGTCGCGTGAAACTTCTTAAGCGCGTTGAGAGTAATCAAGGTCGCGTCATGGCAATACCGTCACGTCATGGATAAGGCGACGATTTTGGTATCTTTGAATCTTGCCACGGAAGATCCACTTCTGAGTCTGACACGTGTGCTCGGCACACACGCTATTTTTATATGCTGTGGTTGTACTCAAATTCAAATATTTATTGAATTAAAGTTTTTGGATCGTAGATATAGAAATAAATTTACTGCCGGTGTATGAATTGTAGAGTTGATTTATTAAAGAAAAATAAGTACAATTTTTATAATTATGTAACTTTGTGTGTTTTGCTGTGTCGTTCGGTTTTGTTATTTTTTAACTGTCATAATTTCATTATAAAAATGTTGTACATATTACATTATTTATGAAAATAATTGTTCTAATTTTAGATTCAAGTAATTGTTCTTTATTATTTTTATATCTAGATAAAAATGTATAATTTCAATATGAATCGTAGATAATATTTAAATTATAGACTCGATCAAATGGACAGATAAAAAATGAATCACTTTTTATTTCTGATAAATAGCTTGATAAAATGATAAAGATGAACATTTCATCGCTTTAAGAATAAGAGACTTCACAACCCTCAACACTATAAAAATCTTTTAAAACTTAAGAAAACATAATATGCAGTAAATATATTTAGTTTTCATGTATAAGTAAATATTAAACTGTACTATGGGACCACTTGTAGAAGGACTACCAATGCCCTTTATATTTTGTCTAATGTCATCTGAGAAATGCAATTTGCAAACCCTAAAGAAAATCGATCAGTGACACAGATGTATGCATAATGCATCTGCCCCTTACCCCACTTGGGGACACAGGACTTCACTTACGTCTTCAAAACTTTGATTTATATTAATTATCAAATTGTAACTTGTTATTTAATAAATGCGTGAGCTTCCATGATATTATATGGTGAGCTTGGCAAAATATATAACAATATTGTATCTATTTGAAGTTTTAATAAAAAAACTAATAAAGTGTTTGTTTTATATGTTATTATGTTTTATCGATTACAATATAATATCTATATCAATGCCTATGTGGATTTTTTACATATCAATGACTATGTAAATTACATGTAACAACCAAGAAAAAATATATAATATTAAAAATCACATAAATTATGAAATACTCCAAATATTAATTGGAATGTTTAAGGAAAAAATGAATTTAACTCTATTAATATCGGGAATTGCCTAGCTACACATATGCTAGAGTTTCATCATGTTTAATTAAGTGGAATAGTGATTCATTGGATTAGCATTTGCGGCACCTGATTTTAATAATTGTTATGACTAGCTTTTACTATCCTAATCTTGTTGTAAATTATAATATGGCTTTTATATTTGTAGTATTTATCCATACTATAATAATATTATAAATGCAAAAGTAACTCTGTCTGTCTGTCTGTTACTCAATCACGCCTAAACTACTGAACCAATTTTCATGAAATTTGGTATTAGGATATTTTGATACCCGAGAAAGGACATAGGCTCCTTTTTATCCCGGGAAAATGACGCAATCCCGGAAATCCTTTATTTATATAGTAAATTTATGCAGTATTAAAATACAAAAAAATATGATAAAATAGGTATAGTGATTTATCTATACTAATATTATAAAGCTGAAGATTTTGATTGTTTGTTTGTTTGAACGCGCTAATCTCAGACACTATTGGTCCGATTTGAAGAATTCTTTCGGTGTGATAGTCCATTTATCTAGAAAGGCTATACCTAGGCTAAATATCATCGGGTTAAACCGCGGGGCACAGCTACTTTCTGCATATAATTCTAGAATTGCTCTTACGTGTTTATACATTTTTCATTTACTATATGAATATTTCATTAAACCTATGCAAATAATATATCATTATCTAAGAGCTTTCCATTATAGAATATTATCATAACATATATTTTGTCTGTAAATAAGTGGCCATGACACATAGATAAGTGAAATATCAATAAAAATAGGTAAATCTCCCATAATAATTTATATGTTTATAATATTACATAACAGAATGGTATTTATTTATATATTTAAAGCATATATACAAGATTAAAAGAAAGCGTGATTGTGTTTTTGTTTTTGTCTGGTGTGACACCGGCATGCAATAGATAAGAAACAGACCAAACTGTAACATAATAAACGTGACTTAAATAGGAAGATACTAAAAACTATTTGCTTTTTGTTGTAAACAACAACAAGCGAATCACTACATAGTATAAAACAAAGTCGCTTTCTTTGTCCCTATGTCCCTTTGTATGCTTAAATCTTTAAAACTACGCAACGGATTTTGATGCGGTTTTTTAATAGATAGATGGATTCAAGAGGAAGGTTTTAGTATATAATTTATTAGGTTTTAGACAAAGCGGGCGAAGCCGCGGGCGGTTAGCTAGTAGTAAATAACAACGCTTAAATTTATTTCTATAGAGATCTATTTTGGATCTGTATCAGGAGGAATGGATTGTATAAAAAGAACGTGTGTGCCGAGAACACGTGTCAGAAGTGAAACTTATTTAGTAAGATTCTAAGATACCAAAATCGTCGCCTTACTCCATGACGTGACGGTATTGCCATGACGTGACTTTGAAATTTTACTCTCAACACGCCTAAAGAAGCACTTCTATAATAGAGATCAATTTTCATTTTGTAACAAATCCTAATATTGACTTATAGAGTATATGCAAATGTAGAGTTTTCAATGAAATCTATAATATTAATTAATTCATCGTTTAAATTACGTCAATATATTTCTCAACTGTTACATGGAAGGTCATCGGTACCCGTAATACAGACTATAGTCTAGTACGGGACCATCGTTTTTGTATATTTTGTAATTGAGGTTGTGAAATAAAGATATTTTTATTTTATTTATTATTATCTATACTTCATTTATATATTGAATCGTTATATTATATAGCAATGAGCTAACACGTAACACTTTTATTAAAAAACATATTAAATATCTAAAATTTACGAAGTTTTGCGTTTACAAATACTATGTATTTATCATCATAATATTCTACATTAGCCGCGCTTCGCGGTTTCACCCGCATGGCTCCGCTCCTGTTGGTCTTAGCGTAATGATATATAGCCTATAGCTTTCCTCGATAAATGGGCTATATAACACCGAAATAATTTTGCAAATCGGACCAGTAGTTCCTGAGATTAGCGCGTTCAAACAAACAAACAATACAAACTCTTCAGCTTTATAATATTATTAGTAAATTAGTAATGTAGTAATAAGTATTAGTTTTAGTATAAATTTCAATGCTATATTATACATATAAACTATAAAATACTCAAATAAATAAAAAATACCCAATACAAAGTTCGCTAATAATTGCACTCTCAATTGGCCGCGCGCGCACGTCACGAACCACGACCGCTTCCGCTGAATCATACTTATGAATGACATCGTAGTAATCAGATTTTTTATACACGATCAGTAACACGTGGTCTGATTAGTGAAGAATCTAGCGCGATAGAGTTTCTTTGAAATTACGTCGCAATTTGGTAATCACTACATAGTATAAAACAAAGTCGCTTTCTCTGTCCCTATGTCCCTTTGTATGCTTAAATCTTAAAAACTACGCAACGGATTTTGATGCGGTTTTTTTTAATAGATAGAGTGATTCAAGAGGAAGGTTTTAGTATATAATTTATTAGGTTTTAGACAAAGCGGGCGAAGCCGCAGGCGGTAAGCTAGTAGTAATATATGGTGCTCTTTCAAATTCAAATTCAATTCATTTATTGCATTACCAATACATTTTTACATACATATTAGCAACCTTATGCAGGTATTTCAATACAGATCATATTATATTTAAATTACATCATATTATCACTTTTTGTGAGTTTTGAGAATGCTTTCTCGAATGAAGTAATTGGGATTGCATGATAACTTTTGACTCTACAATGTGGTGCTTTTGTTTTTGTTTATAAAATATAGTTGTGCTAAGGATGTTCTAAATGGAAGACGTTATATTGACACCACTCAGTCACAAATCAAAGAAAAATATAGTCGAGAAATACCTCGAAATATACCCTTATAGCTTCGTAGTTTAATATTAAAACAAAATAATGAAAAGCTTGTAAATTCAGCTTTTAATTAAGCACAATTCAATAAAAATACAAATAAACACGTACATTTAATCTATACTAATATTATAAAGCTGAAGAGTTTGTTTGTTTGTTTGAACGCGCTAATCTCAGGAACTAGGTACTGGTCCGATTTGAAAAATTCTTTCGGTGTTAGATAGCCAATTCATCATCACGCTAAGACCAACAGGAGCAGAGCCACGCACGCGGGTGAAACCGCAGAGCGCAGCTAGTAAAAAAATAAAACGCAATATTAAAAACCTCCGTTATATTTGAGAATGCCGAATGAATTAGATAATGCTACATATAACAACAAGTTCTATTACGTCGTATGTAACCAAATTGTACGGATATTATTGTATACTAGCTTTCCACCCGCGGCTTCGCCCGCATTTTTAAAGAAAAACCCGCATAGTTCCCGTTCCCGTGGGATTTCCGGGATAAAACCTATCCTATGTGTTAATTCAAGTTACCCTCTATATGTGTGCTTATTTTCATTGTAATCGGTTCAGTAGTATTTGCGTGAAAGAGTAACAAACACACACACACACACACACATCCTCACAAACTTTCGCATTTATAATATTAGTAGGATTATATTGCTAAGCGGTAAATTCAACTAGGTTATGCCACATGTTATGCGCAGTAGGATTACTAAGTTATGGCATAAAGTTCTACGACTTGTGTCAATGTTTTTTGTTAATTACAATATTGTTGTGTCTTGTTGTGAATGTTGATTGTGATAACTCAATGTAAAAATTGTAGAATGTAAATACGCTGTTATTGTGCAAATGACGTAGTTAGGGTAAATGTAGAGACTGTGATAAGTATCACAATTTCATTGAATTTTAGCAAAGAATAGTCCTTTTTGCTGTGCCTGAAATAATATTTAAACTAATATATCCTATATTATGAGATACGAATAAGTATGGGGTATATAAACAGAATATCGACGTGAGTGAAGCCATGGAGCAAAGCTAGTGGTGTATTTTAATGACAAAATTTATTTATTTATTTATAATACTTTATTGTACAAAACTATGTAGGAAATGTAGTACAATCTAATAAGGTACAAAAATTTTGCACAATAGGCGGTCTTATTGCTACACAGCAATCTCTGCCAGGCAACCTGTTAATATATTTCATATTATATTTTCCTTCTATTGACTGAAGTTAAACTAGACTACCAAATTGACAGACATATATTTCACGGAAGATAAAACAGAAAAAAAAAACAAATAAAAAAATCAATTTTATACGTCACATTCAGAATTGCCATTATGATTTTATTAAAGTAGCTGATGAGATAAATTACGTAATGAAATTATGCAAATATTATGTACTATATTATGCAATAATTTATAATGAGAATTCATATCGGAAAATAAAGGTCAAAACATATATTATGAATTAATTCATTGTTTTAAAAATACAAACGTATATAATTATATCAAATACCACTTCTAAACATAGCAAATATTCTTATAAATTTTAATTAAATACAATAAAACAGCAATTTTAGTACAACAATATAAAATATCAATTAAATTGTGTTTGTAAAATCACCTAGTGTGGTCCGTTCCCACTAAAACAGAATATACTAGATAATTTCGGATTAACATCGCTTCGATAAAATGGTGGGTGATTGTGGTGAAAATTATTGGAATTAAAACACCTTTTAACGGTTTTAAAACACGTTTTTTTGTTATTTTTGGATTTTTAGAAGAGATTAACTAGGTAAATAAAGTATTTTGCTTTGGAATTAAATTGATGACAGTTTGACGGTTTTAAAACACTGTTTAAAATAACATTTTTTCGTTATAAAGAATTACATCTATTTTAGTTTTTATTGTAGTTTGAATATAAATTAATTTAGATTTTACTCCTATCGTATTGTATTTTTTTTTTTCAATAGACACGAACATTTAAAAGAAATTATGAAAGAACTGAATTTATGAATGTAAAAGCAGTTTTAAGCTTACTTAGCCGCCCCGGTTTCGTCTGAGTTGAATGGCCGCTTACAGTAGGTAAACTAACTATGTATATATTTAAAATTTCATCATAATCTGTTCAACTGATTTTTGCGTGCTCGTGACACAAATTTCTTACATTATAATATCTATTATCCGGATAAAGAATTAGTTTTGCTATACTGAAGAAAAATAAAAGATTGATTGTTCTAAAAAATCTAAGTTCAAATAGACGCCTGCACAACTTGGATTTTTTTGTATGCTCAAGTCTTTTAAATAATAAAAATGAAATGTCGAATATCTGGGGACAAATTATCCAAATATTATCTGCCAAAATTTTCACACATTTCTTGAAATATAATTTACTAGCTTACCGCCCGCGGCTTCGCCCGCTTTGTCTAAAACCTAATAAATTATATATTAAAACCTTCCTCTTGAATCACTCTATCTATTAAAAAAAACCGCATCAAAATCCGTTGCATAGTTTTAAAGATTTAAGCATACAAAGGGACATAGGGACATAGGGACAGAGAAAGCGACTTTGTTTTATACCTACTACTACTATGTAGTGATTTATTACTCCATAGCTATCAAAAGATTTCTAAGTTTCCTTAATAAATCTAGATTTCCTTCATTACTAATTAAGTCTAGATATTACAGTCCTCTCAGTTACACTATACAGTTAAAGTAGATAATTGGTTACCGAGACAAGTTAGTGCATACAGCTTTGATTCAGTTCTATCCTAGAGAAGTAGCTTATTAGCTGGATTTTATTATCCTAGAACAGTAAATCCTACTAATATTCTGGAATGTTGCCTGAAATCTATACTAATATTATAAAGCTTTAGAGTTTGTTTGTTTGAACGCGCTAATCTCAGGAACTACTGGCCCGATTTGAAAAATTCTTTCGGTGTTAGATAGCTTAGGGTTGCCAACCGTACTATAATTTATAGTATTGTACTATATTTCGGGTCTGCGTACTATATACTGTTGAAAACATATATAGTACGCAAAAATACTATATTTTCAACACCGACAAATGTTACAAACAAATCCTTCATTAAAAAAAAATAAGAACGCGCCTTTTAATTGTTAAGATGGCTAAGTCATATAACCTATTGCGCATATACCAGTGGCGAGAAGAAAGAAACAGAAGTAGGTAGTGTATCATTAATAAAAAATGAGCTTTTGATTTATATTAATTTAAAAATTGAATGTGACAAAGCTTGACACTTTTATTTTAAACAAAAAGCTGTTACACAGTGCAAGAAGTGCAAAAAAATATAGTTTTTATAAAAATAAATATATATTTGTCTATTTTTTTTGTTTTTCCCATAAAATACTATATTTTTTTTAAATGTACTATATTTTTTACACCTTATTTTGGAAAATACTATATTTTGATGATGAAGTGTTGGCAACCCTATATCCATACTATAATATTATAAATGCGAAAGTAACTCTGTCTGTCTGTCTGTCTGTTACTAAATCACGCCTAAAATACTGAACCAATTTTCATGAAATTTGGTATGGAGATATTTTGATACCCGAGAAAGGACATAGGCTACTTTTTATCTCGGGAAAATGACGCAATCCCGGAAATCCCACGGGAACGGGAACTATGTGGGTTTTTCTTTGACTGCGCGGGAGAAGCCGCGGGCGGAAACCTAGTAGGCTATATATCATCACGCTAAGACCAACAGGAGCGGAGCAATGCGGGTGAAACCGCGGGGAACAGCTAGTAACTATATAAAAAATGCGAAAGTTTTTGAGGATGGATGTACGTATGTTTATTACTCTTTAACGATAAGCAGGAGGCTAGAGATATTGGGATTTACTGCGGTGAAATATCTCATTTCCTTTGGAATTTACGGACGAAGCCGCGGGTAATACATAGTTTGTTTATAATTAAAGTTTTAATAACTTTCGAAATGAATATGAAACTCTATGAAGATGAAGGTATGTAAATAAATTATGTAAAAACTGCTGAACTGTTTTGAATAAATCTCTTTAAATTTAGCCCGAAACTTCTAGGGATTTCAGGAATAGTTATTTTTAGAAATCTGTTTTTCATTGAAATTAGTGAAAGTAAAGTAAGTAGAAAGTATTTCAGAAAAGACGTATTCCTGTTCAAAATATTATGTTCTTTATTTAGCCTACATAAATGAAAATATGTATACGAAATTTTTACCTATATTTTTAACATTATCAGAAATAGAGCAGTTATTTATCAAATTAGCTTTTCTTGTGGTGCGTACATGCAAACACACAAACATTCCGATTAGGATTATGTTATCACCTTTTTTAATGGTAAAATAAATACAATAATTTAGGATTGAAAAGGAAACTATAATTTGAGTGTTCGTTGAGTTTGAGTATCAATTCCTATGACCTCCAACACGAGGCATCAACATAAAAATTTACAAGTAAAATATTTCTTGGGAATCAATTGATTTACAGATTACTTACTCGCTCTCCAATTTAAAATATTGTGACGAAATATTTTGTGCAATTTTAATTAAAACGACATTTTCTTTATGAAAAAATATTTGGACTTTTAAAGTGTACTTAAGTCGAAATTATTTGCTATCGCGTTTCATGAATTTTTTGGTTAAAATAATTAAAAAAGTTAAAAGAATTTTAAACCCAAATTAAAAATATATTTTCCGGATTCAAGTAAACCTATGTATGTATGTGATTCTTCACTAATTCACGACTACTGTATAAGAAAGATAAAATAAAACTTCTGGATAAGTTCTGTTTAGCTTGTCTGTTAAAATAACAAATTATGTACGTACTTGAATAAATTTTTCATCGAGTGTTAAATAGACTATCAGTAACTTTATCAGCAAGACGACATACATTTCTTTAATAATTTAGTCCGAGAAAATTAAGCCGAAAACGGGCCATTAGCGGAAATACAACTTTTTAAATCCAACTTTCGTCGCACTTACAAATCGTTCTTACTTAAATTACAACTACTTTAATTTTATTCAATACTAGCGGTCCGCCCCGGCTTCGCCCGTGGTACATATTTCGCAATAAAAGGTAGCCTATGTTCTTTCTCAGGGTCTAAAGATTATCTGTGCCAAATTTCATCAAAATCGGTCCAGTAGTTTATGCGTAAAAACTAAAAACCATACATACATACAAACCTTTCCTCTTTATAATATTAGTATAGATACGTATCCTAAATCATAAATCTTATACCAATTATTATAAATAACACAAACATACATATTCATACGGACTTACATTTGACCAAATACATATTAATATTTTATTGTTTGTTTCTTATTATTATTATACAGTTTATCCTTACTAATGTATCTATTCATAATTAATTATTCAATCTATTTTATTATATTTATTTATACTTGATTGGAGGCGCAAACTATTCTTCTGGGTATCTGGCAGAATTATCAGCGTTGTGCAGCATGCTGCTACAACATTATGCTGAGTCAGGGCCTATTTGCAGCCAATACGCACACATACACACACTTGTTGCTCTTGTCGTTTTAAATTTGTTGTATATTTTGTTCTATTATTGTTATTTTCTTTATTGTATTATTTGATTTAATATTGTGTATGTTCTGTTTTGGTTGAAATAAATCTGTTTGTATTGTATTGTATTGTATTGTAAATAATTCGTAGGTATAGTTTTGAAAATCGCTACAGTTATTCCTTGATATGACTAATTAGATTTGAAGACCTTTGTGAATGATTTTGAAAAACCATTTAATATTAACATGTAACTATTTATTTAGCAATCTGTGATAATACTTTTGTGTTTGGGGTAATAAACTATACAATTATTTAATATGAAATATCATAGAATGAACTCTAACATGCATTTATGTATTTTTTGTTCCTACCTATAGTCTACCTGCGTCTTAAAATTATTAATTATCATTCCAAATTGATTTCAAAACACCTTCCGACCCTTCTGTGAAACATGTTATGTCAATTCTATTACAATCTGTATAAAACATAATAAAAATATAACAAATAACACCCTGTTATGACATGGCGCCCCGTGGTCACGAGATTAAAGACAGTGGGGTTCAATACATTTTAATGAAAACATTATTGGTCTAATTGAGCCAATTAGCTTGTTAAGTCGCTATTCAATAAATAATTGTTGAAGTGAAACTTCTTTATCGGGGTTGGAAAAAAATTTAGTGTAACATTTTTACGTTACGCGTGACATTTTTCCGTTACGCGCCATCTTTTTCTTATCCCTACCACGCGTGATTCGACGTATTTCTGTAAAGTTGCTTATAGTAAATTATTATTTGAAAAATACTATTTTGTTCAATAACTTGATCTTTGGTTCAGTGGTTAAAGCTTGCAGAACCGAGGGTTCTTCGTTTCGATTCGTGATGAAAAGAATGTCTAAGTCTGACAGGTTATAGAAGTATTTTCTTGTTTGATTGGATGCGAGTAGTATAATAATTTATACATTACAATTTAAAAAACTTAACGGGTTTTAAACGCGATTTTATTATTATATTTTTAAATCCGACGATTTGAACACTTTAGTGGTGAAGAGTCGTCAATATAATGAATAAATCGCATTTAAAATCCGTAAAAAAGGCATTAATTTCTAAAGAACACAAAATACCGGTAAAGAAAATCGATTAGTGAAACAGATATGCAATACAATTTATCCCACATGTCCATGGGACTTTATTTATTAATTAGATTTATCAATAAGACGCCTTATTAGTACATATTTATATTTAATTGTAAGAAAATGTGAAGAAAAGCAAGAAACGTACGTCACAGTGGGGGTGGTTGCAACAATCTATACTAATATTATAAAGCTGAAGAGTTTGTTTGTTTGTTTGTTTGTTTGAACGCGCTAATCTCAAGAACTACTGGTCCGATTTGAAAAGTTCTTTCGGTGTTTGATAGCCCATTTATCGAGGAAGGCTATAGGCTATATATCATCACGCTAAGACCAACAGAAGCAGAGCCACGCGGGTTAAACCAAGTAACCGCTAAGCTTTTAATTTTGAAGAAAACAAATGAAAAACAAAACCAATTTGACGTCATAATTGTTAGTTATATTTGAAGACTACATATTAGGTATATAATATACTAGCTGTGCCCCGCGGTTTTATCCGCATTGCTCCGCTCCTATTGGATTAAGCGTGATGATATATAGCTTATAGCCTTCCTCGATAAATGGGCTATCTAACACCGAAAGAATTTTTCAAATCGGACCAGTAGTTCCTGAGATTAGCGCGTACAAACAAACTCTTCAGCTTTATTATATTAGAATGGGCGCAGCTAGTAATACGTAATGCAGTGGTAGCTCATTAGTGAGGACTAAGTACTTCAAATCGATAAGTAGGGGGTTCACGACCAGGCGCAGGAAATATTTCAATTTATCTGCGAATGTGCATAACATCACTACAGTGCTAAACGGTGAAGGAAAACATCGTGAGAAACCGACATATCGAAGAATCAAAAGTTCGACATGTGACATCTGCACTTGGCCAGCGTGGTGGATTATGGCCTGTACCCTCATAGGAGGGCGGTGTTGTTTTTAGGTGAAACAGTATTTTAAGCTTTGCCAAACAGCTGTTATAAGTAGTTCTCAAGACCTAGTAATTACAATATCCAATATCTTAGCCTAAATTTAGATACATTAGTATTCAGTTAGTGATCTGGAATATGGAACACTTAATTAGGATTTACGTTGAAACCTAAGTTTAGTCTCGTTCTAAATGGCTTGATAATCCCTATATATCCCTGTATAATAGATTAATTTTACAACGTTGTGTGACCCGCATAAGGTCTGTGAATAAATATACTTTATGTTACTGATAATGGACTTTGTAATATATCTAAATATTTTAAAAGCATTTTAAAAGCAACTATGGAATTTCTTGCTTATTAAAAAAATGTATTAGGGCAGAAAGCCTATTATAGATAGCATTAATATAATATGGATGATGAAAATCCGTGGAAAGTTCAAACGCGTAAGAACCACAGGATTCTATGGCATCATCATTAGACATTATGTTAGATGTACGTATATTATGTATAATTAAATAATATACATATACATAATTTTAAAAGAGCAACTACGTATATAAAAAGTAGAGAAAAAAATTGATCGTAAGTTTTGACCTAATTGTTTCAGCTCAAAATACTTTTATTCCGTTTGTATATTTTAAGTTATTTATTTTTGATAATATTAAACACAACAATTCAATCTAAGGTTTAAAAAATATTTTTATAAGATACGTTAATTGATGTTAAAGTTCAAAAGATATTTCCTATCTCATTTTTTGCATAGTAATGTACATAATATTTTGTTTAAATTCATATAAAGGTGCGAATTATGGATAATAACTGATATTGAAATAATGTTTCATTTAGTTCAAGTTAGGGTTGTCACTAATGCTTATTATTTCTTTTTACATACGTATACGATAATTTCGTTATATATCGTTCCGAAACCTGTCGTAGTTTTTGCAATTAAATTAAATTTAAAAAGTCAAGTGAAGTGTAAGCTAGTGTAGTAGCTTAGTAAAAGTTTATTTTAGAAATCTAAAATTATTTCTTCATAAAACTCACGAAATCCAATTTAATGTTTTAAACTATCTTTATAACTACGCAATTCGCAAACGAACTTATAATAAAAATTACCACAATTTAAGCACTCTGCGAACAAATCTAACTCGCGAGATGGCAAACTGTCGAAAATTTGGGATCAGTAAAATTAGTCAAAAAAATTAATTATGCGTAAAATTTGCTTGCAGTTTACCACATTATTTTTTGATAGACAATAACGGTGCATTTACATCAAATGAAATAGAGCTAGAGCTAGAACAAGAGCATTCTTTCGTGATTTTTTAAGCGTAAACGAAAACTCGTATTCAGTGTTGTATTAGAAAATTCCATTGAATCTTTTCGAACGCACCAAGAACAACAAAAGAATGCTCTACGCCTGTTTACACTAAAATAATTTGACATATTGGGCTTAGAATGAGCATTCACTAGTTTGATGTAAAAACACCATAAGACGAATATATTGCAGTAATGTATTTTCAAGAATTTGTTTATCCCAAAAGTCCATTAGTGCAGTTTGCAAGTTGACAGAATGTCCATTTCAAAATTTAACCGTTTCACATAGATATAATAACAAATAAATATTAATTAACAACCGAAGCAATATAATGTGTTAAATTTAACTTTAAAATCAATAACCTGAAAATTTGTAGAGACTCTTTTTATCAATGTTGTATGCGCCCGCTTTTATGGCCAATTCAGATCAAGAAAAAATATTAATGTAGGTACTTATGTGAATTGTAATTGGTGTATCAAATCAATAAATAAATAAATTGTAATCAATACACTGTCGCGGATCACAATTTTATGACAAATTACAATCTCACGAGTTGATTATAGATTACAAACTCACGGGATAGATATTTTGTTATCTAACGGTTTTCACAATTTTACCGTGACATGTACATTTCAGTTAGATTGTTGTTTTTGTATTATTTCTGTTCCGACAAAGAGAATACGAAGTATGTTATCCTAAATTATAAACTATAACACTGCAAAAGCATATCAAAATTTGTAGAGCCGTTTTAAGTATTGTACCTTAAAAATCCTTATATCAGAAGGAGATAATTAAAATTATAAAAGACATGAGTAAAACTTGGTTTACGAATGGTATGAACGTATCATCACAACATAGTATAAAACAAAGTCGCTTTCTCTGTCCCTATGTCCCTATGTATGCTTAAATCTTTAAAACTACGCAACGGATTTTGATAGAGTGATTCAAGAGGAATGTTTTAGTTTATAATTTATTAGCTTTTAGACATAGCGGGCGGAAAGCTAGTGAATAAATAAATACGGAACCCTAAAAATTATATAGATAATGCGTTGCTATACTAATGTGTATAGGAAATAGCATTGGATATCTATGTTTACTGTAATTATAATGCGGAATAAAATCTCTCATTTCCGTAGGTTTTTTTATTAAACTAACGGACATGAGAAATTGTTTTGACCGACTTTGAAATATTGAAATTGTACACTTGATACTAATATTACTTAATAATATTATAATACAAAGAAGTCGAACGCGTCTGTCTATCTGTTCGCGATAAACTCATAAACTACTGCACCAATTTTCATTCCGTTTTCACCAACGAACATCATAGTTTCGCGAGAGAGGTTTTTTTTATTTTAAATTATTTTGGATTGATACATAGTAGGTATCAGTGCCTGCCATATTATTGTCAGAATAATTAATACAATTTGTAAATATTGGAATAAATGTATAATAGATACGAATAGATAGACACAATTTTTTTTAATAATAAAAAAAAATCTTAATATATTTCACAACTTTGCCTGCCACATTATTGTCAGAAAAAATTATCATGTAAAATTATTGACGATAATTCTAAGAAAATCACAATTAGTTTTTTTCTTGATAAGGAAACTAAAGTTTAATATTTAAATTATGTAGATAATTAATTTGAATAAAATTTACGCGTACGCGCGTTTTTATCTTTGAGACAATGGCGTCATGACACACCCTTGTTACGTGCTCGCTAGTGATGTACAAATGTCGATATTTGGGCACGTATCGATAAAATAACGAAGTTGTAGAACTGAACTTATTTTATTTGAAATTATGGATTATAATCGCGTAAATCTAAAAAATCTGGAAAATAAAGTAGATACTAAATATTCAAATATTCACTGAAACTGATTCATGTTGTAAAAATATTTCTTAAGATATTGTTACTATTTAATATATCATTATTAAAGCGTTCGGTCGTCGCTGGGTATTTTGCTACCAAATTAGTATGTTATTATGATACACACCAAGCAAATTATAATGGTTTAATCAAACATTAAAACAAAGATCTAATCTAATATATTATATAATTTTGCGTTACATAATTAGGCACTTTGAATCGCCATTTTTTTTCATCACAGTTACATTCATACATGTTGATCCTGATTTAATAGCATTGAAAGTGTAGGTGTAGGATATTATGCAATTTCGGGCTGGTAAGAAGTATTAAAAAATAATGATGGTAATTTTTATTTAAGGCTCTTTTTCGCTATTTTTTTCAAAAATAGTTAATATTATATACTTGACCACTATAACTCAAAGATGTAATAGTAGTAGCACGAAAAGCACATAAATGTTTTGTGATATGATTCAATACTTATAAGTATTTATGTGAAAATATTTTTTAATTATATTTATTTCAAGCTGGACGAATCATAATGAAATTTTGTGCACTGTTTTATTATAGTGAAATACCATCGCCATGGAGATACGCAACCAGGAGTTTAAAACATATATACATGTATATTTTCATAATTATTACACGTAGTGAAGTAAAAGGAATTATAAAACTCAAATTCTCAAATTGTAGAATACATTGAAGGCCACACATAGCATTCCCGCCAACATTGTAACAATGTCGTCATATATATCAACGGAACACGTCAATTTGAGACTTCCTAATAAAGTTAGGTACTAAGGGCTTCTCTAGATTCGTGGAGTAATTACCCTGGCTCCCCTTCAATTCCATTGTGGAAGCATTCTTCAATGTTACAATGTCATTGTCAATGCCAGTTTTGAATATAATTACCTCTGATCGTCAGAAACTGTTATATCAACGTCAGAAATGTGCATGGCTTTTTTCGTAACACTATTAAATAAGTAATACATTAAACTGTTATGTTAAATTATTACCGTTTCATTATATAAGCAGGAACTTTCAACGTACAGGATATCCCTAATTTGACAGTCAGGGCTGTCGAATGATTCAATTATTATCACACATTTTGTTCCGTTTATATCCAGTTATATCCAAATCATATAATAAGCTGACACATGCTATAAGCATAAAGAACAGGAGAAATAAAGGTCTTTCTAACACTCTACACACATTTGGAATTAGTAAATAAGCACTTATCAATTAAACAATCAAATATTTTCTACTTCCTAGTGAAAAATAATGGTTAATATTACCATTTCTAGTTCTGGCTGCAGTAAAGATTGTATGAGTAATAATAATTATGAACGAAGCACACGCAGTCACGTACGCTCCAACACCAATCTTCTGTATGGTTGTGGTAATTTTCCAGTATGTACGTTCATGGCCCACTTTCCGACGAAGAAAGTATTTACGTCATTTTAACACAGATCCAAATGAAATTTTGGAATATCTTCAATTCCAATTACAAAGTATACTATAAAATAAATTAAAATTCACGATACCGTTACAGTACATTAACACTATTAACTTGAACGCAATTAACCACTAAATTATAATATCACATTTTAACTGAAGCTGACGCAATAAAGAATCGATATGACAGTAAAATACAACACTACTCAGAATAATGTTATTACATTCTTAAAGTTAAGTTGCAAACGTCAGTTACGTTTGATAAAGATACCTTACCTTCAGTACATAACGCGGCATTCGAGGTCGCGCACGCGGGCGTTTATACGAAAAAAGTTATCGATACTTCCTTCCGAACGCACACGTCACTATTTCGTATTCCAGCGGGAACATTCGATTTTCGAAATCGCCGCCATTGCTGTTTTATTTTTTTAAACATTGTTCCGTGCCAGTTCTAATTTTGAATTCTGTGACCACGTGTCGGCAGTAAAACCTCTTTTCAAAAACAAAATGAAAATTATTCGGATACAGCATTATCTGTATTTCGCTATAAAGTAACGATTTTTTGTGAAAAGTGCAAGCAGTATTAACCACGTGTATTTTTAAGGTAAGGTTTTATTATCATTTTCAACATACAAAATGTATTAAACTTTGAAGAAACAGTTAGAATTTGAAATAATAACGTTGTAAGCGCCCCTTACACCCGATTGTTTTAACGGACATTTTTGTTAGTAACTTTTATATCTCTTTTTACTGTTTTACATTTTTAAATCTTTCTATCAAAATATTTAACTTGTTTAGTTATGAATTATTTTTAGAACTAAGAATATTAGCAACCTGTAACTGCGTACACTTAGGTAGTACATAGGTACTTATTTAACTCCAAATTCTGGAATATAACCTATGTCGGTAACAAATTTCATCTTAATCCGTTCAACTAATGTGGCGTGATCGAAAAACTAACATTTTACAATAAGTACCATTTAAAATATTCTACTATTTTAGTTACAGTTGTATTGAAGAATATCTGTCGCTTATTACGACGTTATTACATTGCGTGAAAGAGTAACAAACATACATACATACACATACATCCATCCTCACAAACTTTCGCATTTATAATATTAGTAGGATAGGATAGGATAGAACTATTCGATTGGCGTAGTAACATACCCGGAATATGTATATGTGGCCATGGGTCAACTAAAGGTATGGATATTTTATGTAAATAGTAACATACACTATAGATATTAATCTATTTATATGTAAGTAGTAAGTCCCTTTTTCAGTCATCTAGTTTTGATTAGTTTTGATTGGCTAGATGGCGCTTTCAAATTTCAGAAAAATTATTTACCGTTGAATATAAACTTTACAAAACTAAAATTATCATATTATATTATAAGAATTACCTATTGGCTCAAGTAATGGTGTTATTACCATTGATAAGGGCTCTTATCTTAGCTCTTTGAAGTCGTTAAACATCTATAGCGCTCAGAATACAGAACCTGTATTCTGAGCTATAGCGTTAAAGAAACTTTGCAAATCTATACTTATATTATAAAGCTGAAGAGTTTGTTTGTACGCGCTTATCTCAGGAACCACAGATCCGATTTGAAAAATTATTTCACTGTTAGATAGTCAATTTATCGAGGAAGGCTATAGGCTAATATGATCACGCTAAGAACGATAGGAGCGGAGCAATGCGGGTAAAACCGCGAGGCAAAGCTATACCTAATATAATTAAATTCATTGCCTATTTGCTCAAGTAAGTAGTGTTGGTACCATTGATAAGGGTTCTTATCTTAGCTCTTTGAAGTTAAATATCATAAGTTCATCATCTATAGAGTTCTAGAGAAACTTTGCAAAAAATGGAGTGATTTAATTCAAACTTTGTACACTTGTATAGCGTGTTTTTTTAACTTATTTACCTTCAAAGACTAGACATAGGACCAGCCATTCCATGATGTCTTAAAGCAGTATTTTTCCCAGTGTGGGAAAGGGACAGCGCTACATACGACGTCTAGCGCCATCAATTTACCACATTGGAAATAATACAGCTATAAGACATCATGGTATCCGCCAATACTAGACTTATAGCACAGAATCTATCTATACTATAAAAAAGCTGAAGATTTTCTTTGTTTTAACGCGCTTATCTCGGGAGTTACTTGTCCGATTTAAAAAATTCTTTCGGTGTTAGATAGCCCATTTATCGAGGAAGGCTATAGGTTATAATATATGATCACGCTAAGACTAATAGGAGCGGAGCCACGCGGATGAAACCGCGGGGCGCAGCTAATAAATTCATAAGAAAATATGAAAGATAACCCAGCAATAGTCGTAAAGAAATCGCAGATACTTTTTGCGCTAGCCTTTAAGGTTTTCGAAAGTCTAGACAAGTAACCTTGGATAAAAAATAAGAACGTCTGATTCGCCTTTCAAGATCAACTTAACTGCAGTTTAAGTAGCACTTAAGTTAACATTAAAGTATCTGCGATTTCAACTTAAATATGTAATAAGTTACTTTCTAATCTCGCTTGAAGAGGTTACAATTGCGTTGAGATTTTAGATTTAGATAGATTTTTTTATATAGAAGATAATATAGTGCGTATACATGGGATATGGGGCAAATATTCGAAAGAGGATAGATATATTTAAACATAACATACCTTTATATTTTTGTATGTACCATGTTTTTATGCAATAAATGATTTATTTATTTATTCACGAATTAATTTAGTTCAAATAATACTACAGTAGACATTATATTAAGCAAGCTGTGAAATCAGCTCTATATTATTGTTGTTAAGTCAGTCATTGTATACTTACTTTTAGGCATTACGATTGAATTATGTATGTAACATATTATATGTTACGAAAATCTCCATTCTTCACACAATTTTAAATAGCAGGAATCGAATACACTCTCTCTACAACCATTACAACTAACCACTCTACCACAAAGTGAAGAATATTTTTTTGTCTTTCTTTCACGTCGCGTCGCAACGGAGAGATTAAAATATAATAGTATCATTTTTAACACGCTTTTATTATCTTCACCTGTATGTAACCGCGTTTAAACTCGATTTTGAACCATTTTAAACCGTTAAACGGACTGATTTAATTCAAACTTTGTATACTTATCAAGGATCGGTGTGAAAGTGTGAAGTCCCATGTCCCCTAGTGGGGTAAGGCATTATACATCTGTTTCACTGATCGATTTTCTTTAGGGACAAGTAGGTGATCAGCCTTCTGTGTCCTACCAGACCAAGAAATTTTTTTTTCTTCGTCTCCACCGGGAATCGAACCCAGAACCCCTCGGTGTTACGCTCACGCGTCAACCACTGTACCGAGGAGGCAGTCTATCAAGGATCGGTGACAATACAATAATTTCATAAATAAAAGGGTGTTTTTTAGTATTTTAAGACTAGGTATATTTTGTCTGGAGATAGTATGTAGGCTAGAGAGAAAAATAGGCTAATTTATAGCGCTGTGAAACATCTCATTCCATTGGGAATTTATTTTAACCACGCGGACGAAGCCGCGGGCGGAAATCTAGTACCTATTCATATTAAAATAGTTTTCCGTTACAATATGCAAAGAATTTTTTAATCCAGATAAAAATATGTGTCATATTTTACGATTATTAATTGGTCACGTTTATTTATTTACCGTAACTATAGCATTCTTTAAATTTTTATCGTCAAAGAAATATTATAATTATAATATGTTATTTATATATTTATACTACGTTGTGTATATCGGTAGGATAAAATATTTTCATATGAACATACTATTTATTGAATCGCAATTTTTTAATCGATCTCTTTGTTGGGTTGGGTAATGCGATATCTATACTAAAATTATAAAGAGTTTGTTTGTTTGTTTGAACGCGCTAATCTCAGGAACTACTCGTCCGATTTGAAAACTGCTTTCGGTGTTTGATAGCCCATTTATCGAGGAAGGCTATATGCTACATATCATCACGCTAAGACCAACAGAAGCGGAGCCACACGGGTAAAACGTGCGCAACGAAGCGCAGCTAGTTATTAATAAGCATTCTAATTTAGAAGTTTGAATAAAGATGTTTCAAGTTTTGAAAAATGTATAATGTGTATTAAATTATATAAATCCAGACTGTAAATAATAAAAAAGAACTCGTAATTCGATTTAAATGATTTTAATGACTCGTTTTTAAGCAACATACAGGAGTATTTATGTCATTAAGTTGAGATTAAGTACAAAGCTCTTTATTCTGAAGTATAAAGTAAAAGCTAAGTGAACTATTGAAACGAGGGAGCTTAATTTCTGTCTACTTATATAATAGATCAGAGGATTTTAAATTTTTATGTATGTTCGTTTAACTACTTCATGTTCAAAAGCTTAGTAAATAAAAATTCAAACATATTTCAAAATAGTTTCAACACATTTCAAATCAAAGTTTACTTGAAAAGTTCTTTCATTCGATCACATATTTAGGTATCGAGTTTCTAGCTGATTCTTCTCAGTAGAAGCCATTTTCCGATTAATTTCTAGTAAGAATATTAACTTGAAGCAAGCAACTGGAAAACTTTTAATGAAAATTTTTATTACGGTGCATTTACATCAAACGAGCGAATGCTCATTCTAACCCCACTATGTCAAATTCTTTTAGTGAAAACAGGCGTAGAACATTATTTCGTTGTTCGTGCGTTCAAAAAGATTCTATGCTATGTTCTAATACTGAACAACACTGAATACGCTAGCTGAATACACTAAAGATCACGAAAGAATGCTCTTACTCTAGCTCTAGCTCTATGTTCGATTGATGTAAATGCACCGTTAGAAATACAATATTATGATAAAAACGTTGTTGGAAGAAAAGCTTACTAAAAAAAATTTAAATGAATAAATCTTTTGAGTTGAAGATTTAGTTGGAGTTTCAACTTATGCAAGTTTAGGTAAATCTATACTAATATTATAAAGCTAAAGAGTTTGTTTGTTTGAACGCGCTAATCTCAGGAACTACTGGTCCGATTTGAAAAATTATTTCTGTTAGATAGCCCATTTATTGAGGAAGGTTATAGGCGGAGCGGAGCAAAGCGGGTGAAACCGCGGGGCACAGCTAGTATAAAATAA
>CAJQZM010038352.1:0-29339 GCA_907164665.1 Colias nastes | reverse complement strand
TTAAGTTTGTACTTCTAAAAGTTTGAAATAAATGTCGCTGAGAATTTAAAATACTTGATTAACTTAATACTTAATATTTAGTTTTATAGCATTCAGAAACTTTATAAATAAATGGAAAAATTCGACCACGGGAAGGCGAAAGACGCGGAGTTCGAATCCCGCTCATGAACTTAAAACTTGTGAATTCTTAACAAAATAGTTAATTAAACCAAACACGCTAAAATTACACAAGTGTGAATCAAACATATTCAATTACTAGCTTCCGCCCGCGACTCCGTCCGCTCGGAAAAATTAAGAAAAATTAATATTTATTTTTTTTCTACGTATTTTTTCAGGATAAAAAGTATCCCATTTTATGCCCAGGAAAATAAGGTATAATTATACCAAGTTTCATCGAAATCGAACCGTTAGTTTTCACGTGATGCCTGAACATACAGACAGACAGACAAAAAATTTTTTAATCGCATATTTGGGTTTGGTATCGATCCAGTAACACCCCCAGCTATTTATTTTGTCAATATTTTCAATGTACAGAATTGACCCTTCTACAGATTTATTATATGTATAGATTACAATAATACAGCATCAGCGAAATTATTTCTAAGAAGTCGTAATCGCACCCTAATTTCTGTCTGCTGACTTGAGTTTATTCATTGATAAATGCCAACTTATTATTTATTGAGTAAGGTTTCTATATAATGTTTAATCGACATTTTGTCGAATATCAATTATATACTTGAATTTTCGTGTGACTTTGCTTGTTTTTTGTTGATATAGCTATAAATGATAATATAATGTAGGTTATAGGTATGTGACGATTCAAAAGCACTTGTGAAATAAGTCTAGTTGTATAAATAAATGTTTGAGTTTTGTTTTGGCTATACGCTGACCAAGTGTGAGTTGGTATTATTTCTGACTAGTTGTGCTCCGCGGTTTTACCCGCAGTGCTCCGCTCCTGTTGGTCTTAGCGTGATGATATATAGCCTATAACCTTCCTCGATAAATGGGCTATCTAACACCGAAAGAATTTTTCAAATCGGACCAGTAGTTCCCGAGATTAGCGCGTTCAAACAAACAAACTCTTCAGCTTTATAATATTAGTATAGATTTATAATATATATATATAGATTTATAATATATATATATATATTTTGTTTGAACGCGCTAATCTCGGGAACTACTGGTTCCCGAGATTAGATTATATATATATATATATATATATATATATAATTTCCGAAACTTGCTAGTTTATTCTGGATGTTTCATAAGTTACCTAGTAGTTCTTTTAAAATGTTGTATAGTTCAATTTTACAGAAATTAAACAATTGATTTGCTTACGGTTGATTTAAACTTTAAAGATTTTCTTGTTGCAATACAAATATTTAATTTATAGTTACACTAGCTTACCACCCGCGGCTTCGTCCGCTTTGTCTAAAACCTAATAAATTATATACTAAAACCTTCCTCTTGAATTACTTTATCTATTAAGTAAAACCGCATCAAAATCCGTTGCGTAGTTTTAAAGATTTAAGCATACATAGGGACATAGGGACAGAGAAAGCGACTTTGTTTTATACTATGTAGTGATTTCAAAGAATTAAAAAACATATTCAGCTGATTTTATTATGTAAGAGTATAGATTACGGAATAGGTAGTTAATATTAAGTCATAGGCACGATTTCTGTTTAAAAAACTTATAAAAACATACCTAATTATAATATTCTTCTGTCTTTAGCTATTACTAGTAATTATGGCCTGACGTAATCTATCAATGTGCCAAATTTCATCAAGATCCGTTCAGCCGTTAATGTACATGTACCAAAAATCAATTCTCACAAATTATCGCGTTGATATATAAGTAGGATTTAATAATTGTCACTAACATTTTATTAAAATAATTGATTGAGCTAATTTTTTCCAGTTTAAAACAAAGTAAGGAAGAAATAAAGTTGGTTCGCTTTTGATACAATCTCTTCCTTGTCGAGTAGTTCTGTGATGTGGCCACGAAACGAGCGATTTAGTTTTTTTTTTTAACTTACTATTATTAAGTGATATATATTGATAGACATAGTTAGATATATTATATTGTTTTGGTAATTAAAATGTGATTTGAAAAAGTTTAAATGGATTATAAATATTCAACAAATGAATCGTAAACAACAACCTTTTGAGTGCCGAAAGCCGAAAATTATTTACGCAGACAAAGCGGACATAATATTTGTACATAACATTTTAATTTAACGCTTAAAATACGATACGTATAAACGTAGGTATACACAATTCATAAATTCAGCGTTTTAATAATTAGTTTGATGATTACTTTTTAACCTATTTCAATACGTTTTAAGAAATATTAGACGGTTATCTACTAAACAATATAGCCTATGTTACTCGGTAACGATGGTTTTTTTCTAATGGTAAAATATGCTAAAAAATGAAAAACTTTACAAAAAAAAACAAACATACAACCAACATCATATTAAAATCTTTGTCTTCATGCTGGTAGTACAGAATAAATATCTGTTTTTCACTTTATAAACGCCTTTTTCATGGCCACAAGCAACGGAAAATGGCATTCTATTATAGAAAGAAATCAATATTATTTCCTGTAAAACAGTTATCTATTGAAGTTATTTTATGTTTTAATACATTTATAATATGCAGTTTTAGAGTTCTATAAGAAAATATAATGATAATGAATGTATCCCTACTAATATTATATGCGAAAGTAACTCTGTCTGTATGTCTGTTACGCTTTCCCGCTTAAACCTCTCAACCGATTTTGATGAAATTTGGCACAGACAATCTTTAGACCCTGAGAAAGAACATAGGCTACCTTTTAATGCGAAATATGTGCCACGGGTGAAGCCGGGGCGGACCGCTAGTATAAGTATAAAAAGATTGTTCTGAATGCTTTTCTGATTTCATAATAATTGTTGCATTCGTTGTACAATACCGAATTGCATCATTATTTAATTATGAATTCAATTTATATTTTATACAGAGTGTCCCACTGTTGGTATACTAAGCTCAAAGGAGGTTAAAGTGTGTTATAGTTTTGCATACGCTAAGTACGTAAAAAATACTTAAAAAATTCCAGACGCATCTTTTTTTCAAATAGATGAATTCTTAAAACTCTATGTGTACACTTATAACAAGCAATCCGCCCAGCTTTGCTACCAGCTCGTGACCTATCATTTAAGATTATTTTTTCATAGACAAAATGCTCACATTAGCGAAGCGGTATATGCCGGCTGCGCGAAGTTAGAGAAGAAAACATGGATTTTCAGGAAAAAATTAGCAAAAATTTTTTGATGAAATTTAGTTGTTTAAGTATTTTTTACGTGATCAGTGTATGCAAAACTAGAAGTCCCTTCGCGCTTAGTATACCAATAGTAGGACACCCTGTATAGTTATCTTTTTCACTTGGCAGTTTTACTTGCAATTTTTCTTTTTCACTTGGCAGTTTTACTTGCAACTTTTTGTAACGTCGTAGTACCTATTGTTTTATTTCTAATACCTATAACGTTGTTATTATTTAATTTTCTGTTTGTAAACATTTCTCTCTATTATTTATTGTAGTAAAAGAAATAAAAATACGAAAGTTAAAGTCGTATTACATACACTCAGGAACAAAAAAATATTTAGGTACCTAAATGATTTTTGCTATAGTGATTTTTTCCTCTATTAACATTATTTTAATAACTTATACAAAAACTGCACTGTACCGACTAGTAACAAAATCATAATTTATCAAACCCACACACACAAGGTCACGGGTTCGATTCCCTAGCCCTTACAGTGTGACATTCATGAGGCGATGCAAGCCAATTGGCAATAATCATCGGACCGCCCGAGAGATGTCAATTACCATCAGTTGTTACTAGGCGAAAGGGCACAGACTATAAAACAACAGAGACTTCTCTTCTCTTGTCTTCTCTACATTATATGCATATACTTCTCTCATTCTCGTGTCACAATGCTACTTACCATACTCCTCCGAAAGGACCAGTCCTTACATCGGTCCAGTCCAATTCCCATGAAATTTTGTATGCCCAATCTGAGAATCTGCCTTTTGAAGTCAGTTGAAAGATTTCACTGTCGTAACCTTCAATCTAAAATGGGACCAACTAACAACAATTTAACACAAAAAGAATCACTTCAATCAGATCAACCCACGTAATTATCGAGTGACAAAATAAAAATACCGTCTCATTTAGAACTTCCGTTTTTGGAACGTAGGTTGAACATGGCATTGTTACTTTCACATTAATATACCTACACACTTAACTCGTTCAATAATTTATTTTCGTAAGTTACTTAGATATAATAGTCGGCTCGTAACTTTACAAGCTTTTGACTTAGTGTGGTAAGTTTTCGCACGATTTTTCGTACATTTTAACATGCGTACAAGCTTCCCCTACTATAACGCAAGAAACGCGTCCGTGTTAAGATGTAGAAGCCCTTCTGGCTAACATCGAGAGACACCACAAAAAAAACGCAAGAAAGTTGTCAAATTATGTGCTACTATACGTATGAGTACATCGAAGTCAAGTAGAAATAACGGTATATAATTTTAAACTATCTTTTTTGCCTCTTCCTTTGTTTATTTCTTAAAAAATAAATAAGACACTTACCGATGTGACATAGGTTTTACTACTATATTGAATAATGTAAGTTAATCAATGTACAAAAATAAATGCCAAGTTATTTAAGAAAAAGAACAACCGTACCAACTCTCTTATAAGAAGAAAAGGGTCACGCGTGTAAAGTATTAAGAGGCCGTATCGCTTTTTAGAGTGATTTTGACTTGTTTCTTTAATTCTTTAGGAGCTCGTTTAAAAAAACTAACTACTATGTTATATGAAAGTAATGGTATAATTTAAAATTCTCTAGAATATTCGATTATATAGATTTGCCGTAATAACGTATGCGCTCCCGTATATAATCGAAAATTCTAGAGAACTTTAAATTATTCCATTTCTTTCATAAAACATGTAATATGTATTTTTTTTATTGCAAATTTTTAAGCATTAACCTATCATTTAGTGTGTATTTTTTATTTTTTTTTAACTCTGTTGTAAGAACTAGAAATTCGACGCCATATACGCATAAAATTTCATCAAAGTAAGGCTATTTTAACTTAGATGTTCTTTGAATTTTTCAATAAAAGTACATAAATTGCCTGGAACATATTTTAGGATGTCTCAGTGTCTTTACTGTAGTATATTTTATAAGAAAACTTCTTCTATTAAATTCCGTGTAAAATACAAAGACACGAACGTCCCGCATGGAAAAAATTGAAACACGCCTTAGGTTATTGGCTATTAAACAAACTGGACAATGAATATCAATAAATTGTCTCGAACGTATTTTAGATATTGAATGAATCTTTAATTTAAGATATCATCACACATTGTTACTAATTTAGTTTTGTTAAACGAGCGTCTAAAGAATTACAGAAACAAGTAAAAATCACTCTAAAATCGTTTAGGACTCTTAACCTGTACCGATAATTTGGCGTGTGGGTTATTCTATTTTCGCGACAATATGAGTTCTCAAGGTGAACTTCATTATAAATAATTGGTGAATTTATATGAACGTAATACTTGGAACAAAAAAAAATGAAAAGTCTTGAATACATTTCAAAAAAACGGCATCGCTCAGTCAAAATTCGAATATAGGTAATGTAAAAGATTGAAATATTTACCCTATTCGAGTGTGTCAAAGTCATACCTCGTCGTCCCCCTGCAATTTTGTTGACTGAATAATATATTTTTCTTGCATTTTTTTTAATATAGGCATTCTGCACAATGTCCACATTCCATACAGATACAGGCTCCATATCCACTCAATCCCGCATTATCTCTAAAAGTTTTATTTCAATCAGCTTCTTACATCAGGCATACAAAATATGAATTATACAGTTGTCTCTGTTTCTTCATTACTCTGTACAAAAACCAATTAAAACTTGAAGAGACGGCGTGGCGACTCTATCTCGTTGAACTGCATTAAATGCTCGGACTTTGTAATGTTACGTAACATTCTGTTACAGTTAGACCACCTAGGGCATGTACTTGTATCAAAATTATGAAGTAACCTTTATATTTACAGACTAATACATTCGTTTTTAGACAATTTAGGACATTCGGAAAGTACTAGGACAGACATTCAGGGCCAAAATTATAACTAAACTTTGGATTTTACAAAGTAATACTTACGTAAAATAGTTTATTAGTTTTAGTCATTTAGGAAATTAGAAAGTACTAGGACCAAAATTATAATGTAACTTTAGACTTTATAAACTTGTATAAGTTTGTAAGGTTATGTTACAATATGGTACCAGATTTCTAAGTGGCCTTTCTAAAAATTATACAATTACGTTGAAACAAAAGACAGAAATGAGGTTTGACGAGTTTTAAATTTGTTGCTATGCATTTTTCTGAATTATAGATTACACCAAAACATATTATATTATTCTTATTTCTTTCTGTATTGAAAACTATTAGTTGTACAAAGAATAATAAAATTATACATCTAATAGTTTCGATTTAACTCAAACATTTGCTATTCAAGTAGACTTCTTCTAGAAGCACTTTTGAACCGTCATAACATAGTTTTACCATTTACCACCGGTTCGGAAAGCAGTTTCTACAGAGAAGAACCGGCAAGAAACTCCAAATTACAGCTAATTCATTCTTAAGAAGGTTAAAGTTAAATTTTAAGGGGACGTCATCTTTTCCGCGAAGATTTATTGACAATAATATAATTTATTACAACTGGTTAGTTCAAGATTTGTCTGACTGATTGTGAGATAGCAGAATTCCACATTGACATACTAATTGATAAAATACAGGGGGACACGGGACTTCACTGTAATTTCGCTCTATACTATATTATGTATGGTTGCCTGGAAGAGATCATTACTAAGTGATAAGACCGCCAAACACACTATACTGAGTTTTTGCTTTTATTTTTGTAAATTAGTAAAAAAAATAAACATAATATTAGAATGTAAAAATTTATTTGTACTGTATTTAGACGATTCAAAAGCGTTTTTAACGAACTTTAGATGAAAAAAGATTGATTTTTAATTAAGGTTTAAAAATAGTATGGTAAATAAAAATAATAGTTACTATAAATTATGACATAACCAAAAACCCACTAAACAAAAGGCTTCAATGAATTAATTGCTAACGTTCATTAATCACAGAGATTTCTGAGAAATAGTCTATGAGCACAGACTAATAATAATATAGTACGTATACAACTATGAGGAAACATTGTATGGTGGGAATTTTGTAGCAATGTTGTAGGAATGTTTGACAGCGCTGTTACTAAGATCACAGTAAATGCTGAATTGTATATTGGCTGTTACTATCTTTTAATTTCTTTTTTGATGTGAAAATTCTTTAGGCGCGTTGAGAGTAAAATTTCAAGATCACGTCAAAGCAATACCGTCACGTCATGGAGTAAGGCTACGATTTTGATATCTTGCCAAAGAAGTTTCACTTCTGACAAGTGTCCTCGGCATACACGCTCTTTTTTTCTGTTTTAATCAATTTACGAATTGTGCGGAAGGAAACATGTACATTATCATTATCAGAATCCTACTTTCATTAAAATATTTCTTGCTGAGGGATTTTTAATAAAATTATTAGAAACCAGCACAGTTCTATTATGTCTCAGCAATTACTGAACATTCATTTAAAAATCTTTTAATAATACATACATATCTTTTCTAATATTCCCTAACTGTACCTTTGCATAGACATGGCCATGAATCACACATAATAAATATTTTAAAATGAAAATAAACGTTTTAAAAGCGAAAGTTTGCAAGTTTACTTACGCATGCCGTAACGGTGGTATAAGTGTGTTAATGTCATTCATTTAACCACTGTAACTGAGAAACTGCAAATGTTGATAAATTTTTAACCGACTTTGAAAAGGACGTTCCCCTTTTAAGTGCTTATAAGTCGACCAGCTTTGTATAAACTTCCTCAGGGGCCGTACTATGATCTCTTATTTCCATACAGTTTGCGCCATGAATTGAACTGACTGGCAAATTCATCACTACATAGTATAAAACAAAGTCGCTTTCACTGTCCGTATGTCCCTATGTCCCTTTGTACGCTTAAATCTTTGAAACTACGCAACGGATTTTGATGCGGTTTTTTTTAATAGATAGAGTGATTCAAGAGGAAGGTTTATATGTATAACAACATCCATTAAATAGTGGAGAAGTACTGTTATTTTTGAGGTTTCTAATGTGATGTCGTAAAAAATTACATTTTTTCCGCTTACATTGCAAACGCCGGCTGAACCCTTCGAGTTTTATCAAAATAATGTACTAAGTATTATACACATTAAAAAGGTCTACAGAAAAATCCGCGATGGTATATGTCTATCTCTTATTGATAACCCTTATTGATTTTAACCAATACAGCATTAATCCTAAACCAATTAAATACCTTGAATACATTGTTAATATAGATCTATATGGCCCTTTACACCGTATGATTTAAGTGAATATTTTCGAAGATATTACAGATTTAAAAATTGCGGGACGTACCGTTTGCGGCGGTAGGTACCGGCCGGCCGCCCGGCTATATATTTTACACCCGTGCGAAGCCGGAGCGGGCCGCTATGTTTTTATATACAACGTTCACAGTTTTTGTGTAGTGAATTTAGTATCAGCATTGCACCCGTGCGAAGCCGGGGCGGGTCGCTAGTATTATACTATAATAATTAACCATTGCTGGCTATTGCGATTATAATTTGAATTTGCCAGTCAGTTGAATTCACGGCGCAAACTGTCTGGAAATAAGAGGTCATAATACGACCCCGTAAGAAGGAACATTTTGGTATCTGGGTTATGTATTATTTTATTCTATAAATAACGCGCAAATCTCTGCTTGAAAAAATGTTTGAACAATATTTTTTGTTCAGATATTAACTGTATTTTATTGTATGGATAGTCAATTTACGGAAGAAGGCTGTAGGCTGTAATATATAAAAAATGTAACATCACGCAGAGTAGCAATGAAAAATGTTACAAAAATATTTTTTTTGAGAGCAGGGGAAGTTGCGTGGGATAGCTAGTACATTATAATAATTGTGATAGATGTGTAAATAACTAGCTGTGCCCCGCAGTTTTATCCGCATTGCTCCGCTCCTATTGGATTAAGCGTGATGATATATAGCTTATAGCCTTCCTCGATAAACGGGCTATCTAACAGTGAAATATTTTTAATTTTATCAAATCAGTACCGTGGTTCCTATGATTAAAGCGTTCAAGTTCGTATCTAGATGTTATAGTCCCGAAATCCCGAAACACAATCTCTTCGCGGAAGGACTGGTTTATCTTAGGCTTGGAAAAAGCCATCAGGCAATCCTCAAAATACATTTGAATTTCACCCTTTGACTGAAGTCAGCAGCAGACGCTTCAGCTAGACAACGACTGACGAAAATTGTTTAGTAAGGCCGAAATATTACATTTATTTGGGCTTTGACAAAGTCATTATGCCAGACCTGAGGTTTGACCAGTCCAACCTACGAGTGCCCGAGCTTCGGGGTTCGACTATAACATTGATATATATAAAAGCCATGATAATAATTTATTAAATGCCCTGTTACTACGCAAAGGGCATTCTAAATTCACAGTCCACACGCACAGAAGTCAATTCATACATAAAATGAATGTACAAATTATGACGTGGATGCAAAACCACAACCGTCATACAGTCAGTAGGTGATTGATTACGTCAAACATAATTGGTCCATTGAAAAGTTACATTTGGGGTTGCATTTTTTAGAGGACGCAATTTTATTTTTTTGATGTGTAGGGGTGGTCAGTGTGAAGCTATCACCAAGTTTGTGGGGTCACCACCCTTGTCCCACGGCCGCCATCTTGAAAATAGCGGTTGATATGGTTTTTACGATATATCTCTTAAACTATTTATTTGATAAAAAAAATTTGTTTACATTATTTGTTGCAAATTAAATACTCTACAACTTTGATCCTGCAACTTTTTGTCGTAGAACTATAAATAAAAAAGTTATAAGCGAAAATGTTCAGAAATTAGAGATATTTATATTTCTCAATAAAACTTTTTTTTATAATTTTACGTAGAAATGATATTTGACCATTTTTGTAGATTGTTTTTCGAGGAACAACTTTTATATACAACATTTTTTCATTAATTAAATAGCTAAGGTTTTACAGCGCTCCGAAGTGAGTACTAATTTTCAGTACTCTGAACTATACAGTATACTTATATTATGTGTGTACTAATAATAATTTGTCATCAGTAATGGTTTTTTTTGTTATTATAATATTTTTAATAATTAATTTTGCAATATCACTAATAATTAATTATTGAATCTTTTCCCCACCACCCAGGAGGTAGAGTCTGGAAGCGCGACTTTTTTTTACGTCGAAAAGCAGGTCTGAAATGTTCTGCAGTGTGCTTCTATTGTTCTGGAGTATGAGAAAAGAGCCAATAGCCAATATATGTATAGTTAAGAGTACTGAAAAATAGTACTCACTTCAGAGCGCTGTAAAACCTTAGTTATTGACGTTATGAAAAAATGTTGTACATAAAAGTTGTTCCTCGAAAAACAATCTACAAAAATGGTCTGATATCATTTCTTCGTAAAATGATAAAAAAAAGTTTTATTGAAAAATATAAATGGCTCTAATTTCTGAACATTTTCGCTTATAACTTTTTTATTTATAGTTCTACGACTAAAAGTTACTACACCAAAGTTGTAGAGAATTTAATTTGCAACAAATAATGTTAACGATATTTTTTTATCAGTTAAATAGTTTAAGAGATATATCGTAAAAACCATTTCAACCGCTATTTTCAAGATGGCGGCCGTGGGACAAGGGTGGCGACCCCACAAACTTGGTTTTAGCTTCACACTGACCCCCCCTACACATCAAAAAAACAAAATTGCGTCCTCTAAAAAATGCAAGGTTAGGGCTAAAAAATGTAACATTTCAATGGATCAAATGTTATATCACTTGATACAAATAATCAATACTAATATTAAAAAGCTGAAGAGTTTGTTTGTTTGAACGCGCTTATCTCAGGAACTACTGGTCCGATTTGAAAAATTCTTTCGGTGTTAGATAGCCCATTCATCGAGGAAGGCTGTGGGCTATATACCTATCATCACGCTGACCAACAGGAGCGGAGCACTGCGCGTAAAACCGCGGAGCGCAGCTAGTTTTCGAATAAAGTCGTCCCTCATCGCAGCATGATATGCGTTTATTGAAGTGGAACTTCTTTAGGCTCGTTGAGAGTCTCATTTCAAGATCGCGTCATAGAAATACCGTCACGTCATGGAGTAAGGCGACGATTTTGGTATATTTGAATCTTGTCAAAGAAGTTTCACTTCTGACACGTATGCTAGGCACGCGCGCTCTTTTTTTCATTTTAGGGGAACGTATATGGTCTGATGATGATGATAAAGCCTTTCCTAGATCATACTGCGGCATGACATTTTAGAGACTAATTTACATATATAATGAACCGCGAAAAGAACAAATTAACAATACATTGCCAAGATATAAAATCCGTGTTCAATTGACTAAAGAATTAGTGTAGGCATGTAAAAAATCGTTTAAAGACGGTTTGCAAATAATTTGGTACACAAATAAAAGATTTACTTTTATTTATACTCTGTTATAATATTATCTATATCTATACTTCTATACTAATATTATAAAGAGGAAAGGTTTGTAATTATGTATGTATGTAATTATGTATGTATAGTTTTCACGCATAAACTACTGGACCGATTTCAAAAATTCTTTCACCATTAGAAATCTGCATCTTCACTGAGCAACATAGGCTAGGTTTTATCCCGGAAATCCCACGGGAACGGGAACTTTGCGGGTTTTTCTTTGAAAACGCGGGCGAGGCCGCAGGCGGATAGTGTTTTATAAAGTGAGTTTGCTAAAAATAATAAATGTAATAATTATCCTTGAAATATCTTATAGTATTGTAATTACGGCAATAATTGAAATAAGTATACTTAATATCTGCTTCTATATAAAGCAATCAATCATAGATAATGATAATATAATTGGATTAATAATCGTATTGAAATCATGTCTGGAATATGGTATTCAAATAATATTAGCTGAAGAATTTGATTGTTTGTTTGAACGCGCTATTATTAGGAACTACTGGTCCGTTTTGAAAAATTTTTTCGCTGTAAGATAGCCCTTTTATCGAGGAAGGCTTTAAGCTACATATCATCACGCTAAGACCAACAGGAGCGTAGAAATGCGGGTAAAACCGCGGGGCACAGCTATAATAGTACTATTCTCAAATTATAGAGCTGCCTTTATTTATTTTGCATTAACAAACTATGTAAAAACACAAAGTCATGCTCAGATTATCTTTAACTTATAATTAATATTTTATTGTTATCGTAAAACTGGTTAATTACATAATATTAATATATGTATATATATTATAGTAATAAAATGATCTATATATATAAAAATGAAACCCGTTGTCCTTGGTCATGGCATCACGCGTGAACGGGTGGACCGATTTCGATAATTCTTTTTTTATTATATTCCTTGAAGTACGAGGATGGTTCTTATGTAGAGAAAACGTAAATATGTACCACGGGCGAAGCCGGGGCGGACCGCTAGTTATTTTATACTGCGAGATTATTATCAAACTCTTAATTGATTTTTAAATATTATGGATTACTTCGTCATTACATCACTCAGGTTTTTGCTCTCTTTCTTTGGAAAGTTTTTGTTGGTTTGAAAAAGTAAAGAGGTCATGTTCAAGGTAAGTCGATACTTGAGTTAAATCCCGGCTTTGCTTGCTTTATTTTTATTATATTGATCCGTAATACAGACTTTTAGTGGTCTAGTAGGTTTTAAAAAAGAATGTGTAACATTGGGTTTAGATGTTTAAGACATTAAAATTTTAAAACAGAAATTTCAATAATAATTACTATCGAAAATATTTTTCTAAACTAATGGAGTGTAGGTGATACGAAGTTCACAGGGTCATCTAATATCTAGTTTATTCCAGTAAAATATATAATAAAATATAAAATAATTATATTACATGACGCTTAGATTTTTTTTAAAGTTTAAAGATTACACTTTTCTTTATCAAAATGTCGTATTGTAGATTTGTAGTCGTTTTAGATATCTTTAACCGACTTCGACAGAAAAAGGGTTATGTTAAAATTTGTCTTAGATCCGTATGAGTGACACTGGGTACATCAAAAATTAAAAAAAAAAATTGGCGCCAAAAAGTAATGAATAGAAAAAATTGCAGTCGAGTTTTTTGTTTTTATAATATTTTTTTATTAATGATTTCAACAGACAAACATACAAAAAGATGCACTAATATCATAAGGGAAGGCAAGGTCAAATTCAGACCGGTTGGCAAGCTTACGTCATAATATTTTTTTTGTTTTTTGTTCGAAATAAACAATCGAGAGAAATGCTTCTCCGGTAAAAGAGAGATGGTTCATTATACCTATTTGGTAATTCATTATATTTTTTAATAAAAAAATGGAATTTTAACATTATGCATGAAGTGAAACTTACCAAAGAAGTTTCACTTCTGACACGTGTGCTCGGCAGACACGCTCTTAAAGGGGAAGGTAAAATGTTTGCTTTGTAAGTTTATACGTCAATAATCCCTGAAACTACTAATTTTGAAAATCCAATAACACACCAATTCGCTTTTATAATATTTTTATTTTTTGAATAAAAAGTTTATTAAAAAGCGCATCGCGCTATTTATATGAAAACAATATGTTAACACGTTCCCAGCGGCACAGATATATCTGTACTTTCCATTACTGCGTTACGAGTCGTTTTAAACCTTGTCCTATACCAGAGATTGTGGCGGCACGAGGCATATTAAACCCCACCGCCCGTAGGAGACCAAAATCCTTTTTTTGGCGCCAAATAAGACAAAGTGTGCAGCTTTTTTTCGTGATTATTATTAACAATGAGTTCATTAACCTAAATCTACCGCCGCCCGTGGTTAGATTAGTTAGTTTAGATTCTATGGGTAAAATAAAATGTAGGGTCTGATGTATCCCATACCGCACTGAACAATAGCAGTTTTTCATATAATTTAGTGATGGGAAAAGAAATATCGATTTTATTTAATTGTATTTATTTATCAAACTTATGGATGTTTTTCATTAAAACAGGCCAAGCAATAATATTTTTTCAGATTTCAGATTTTAGAGTTTCACCACCCGGTTTTTCTTCATCTTCCTCCTTGATTAACTTTTTTCGGCAACGTTTCGACATAATCGGCAGCAGTCGTACTTCGTCGCGTGCTCAGTCTCGAATGCGTTGCACAACACTAACCGCGTGAAGCTAGCTTAGGGTGCGGTACGAGGTGCGCGGGGGTACGAGGTGTTCGCAACCTCGTTCCGCACTGTGTTAGAATTTTTATTTGTTCAGTGCGGCACGAGGTCTAAGAAACCCGGTATTAAGGTCGGTATACCATTGAACTAGGAATCAATAGCACATCTCAGATATATAGTTATCACTTTCCTACACTGAACCGAATGGAAGTTATGCCTCCCGCACGACAGAGAAGTTTAAGTTTTTTCCTACCGCTATAACGACGAGACACGGACAGGGTGTTTCAAGCCCTGTTTCGCACCTAACGTGTTAAACAGTGCAAATGCAATTGTAAAAAATCGTAATTAATATTGTAAATTTATGAAATTATTGTATTGTCACCGATCCTTTATAAGTGTACAAATTTTAAATTAAATCTGTCCCTTTAAAGTGGGTCAAAATCGAGTCTAAAGGACTCGGTTACAAACATACAGGTGAAGCTAATAGCGTGTTTAAACATATCCCAACAGTATATGTATGTTGATATTCTGTAACAAGAACTATATTCCACCCCTACAACCTTTGTGTAAAAATAGCTAGTCCTTCATTATCACCCTATCACTAGATAACCAGGGCATTTAAAGATTCATTCAATTTACATAATAATCTATATTATATATTATAAAAAAATGAAACCCGTTTTCCTTGGTCACGGCATCACGCGTGAACGGGTGGACCGATTTCGATAATTCTTTTTTTATTATATTCCTTGAAGTACGAGGATGGTTCTTATGTAGAGCAATCGTAAATATGTGCCACGGGCGAAGCCGGGGCGGACCGCTAGTTAATCAATAGTATTACTATGAATTTATTTAAAGGATAAGTTAAGTTAATTATAACTTATAAGAAATTTACATCATACCTACTTATTTTCGACTTAATTTAACATGATTGATTCAATAAGTAAGTATTTTTTTTTCGATGTGGGTATTTTGTTAAACAACCTCTGCCCTACATAGTATAAATAAGACTAAGTAATTGAAACATAATATGAACGAACTTGGTGTCGAAAAAAAGTATTTTTAATAATTTATTAAAAACGGGCCCCCAATTTTAATTCGAAACGACTTTCATCGGCACTCGTCCTTCGAACGGAACACCTGCTGTCTCGCATTCCCGCCTTTTTGCGCCGCCATGTTTTTTTCTTCTTTTTAACTTTTTTTTTCGCGATGACTCATACGACACCGGCAATTTCTTGTACGGCCAGTTTCTTTAATTAATATAATAAATTATGGTAACCAAGGAGGTTACGTCATATTTCAAACTCTTTACTGCGAATCGAATGACATAAGCTTTTTGAAAGAAAAAGTGTTGAATAGTTAACTGTTGTTTCGGGCATCGCCCGAGACAACAGTTCGAGATGGTATTTTAGGATTGTCTAATGCTAATTTTTATGTGAATATGAATGATAGGTATTTACTTTTTTTCTTATTCTATCTTGACGTGATCTCGACTCATGTAATAATATTATAATTATAATTAATTTAGGTATATAATTATGGATTAATTATTATGGATGTGAGAGCCTGTGAAAGTATTACTCAAATATAGTTGCTCTCACACAAACGATAGATTTTATAAAAAAGAGCGTGTGTGCTGAGCACACGTGTCAGAAGTGAAACTTCGTTGGCAAAATTCAAATATGCCAAAACCGTCGCCTTACTCCATGACGTGACGGTATTGCCATGACACGACCTTGAAATTATTTTCAAAAATTGCAGATGTATTGACCGCTAGAATACTTACCTAATATTTTATTATTTTAACAAGTAAAGTCACGGGAATAAACTTGTAGCATCTCATTCACAAATACTTCACAAAGTTCTAAACTCGATGTTTCTATTAAATAATTTTCAATCTAATCTAACTTAAAGATAACTTGAGTTAAGCAAAAATAAACTATTCTGTTGTTTCTGTCTTATTTTAGAATTCAATTAAGCTTAGTCTTAAGTGGGTAAGGATTTGTCTACAGACGAATTAATAAATTTCGCGCCATTTTTATGATTTCACAGATTAAATAAATAAAAAAAAGACGTGTGGCACTCGGGGACTGCCGCGGTAAAGCTATTGCATGCTATGCCTTCAAGCCACACCTCCGTGCCCGTCGGAGTGGGGAGCGTGAGGTTTTTTCGTTACGGAATTTCTGGATTCGGTCCCCGCGCTCAAGGCCCGCGCCCGCGATAGAAGCTATGCAATAGCTTAAAAATTGTTAGTTCGTGGATTTCTACCGAGTAAACCAGAAAGAGGGAATATTTTTAGATTAATTATGGAAAATGTTTCTTTAGTAATGTAAGTAATGTTGTTTTTATAAGTAAATCGAATCCTCGCTAGCGTTATAGTACATATAAAACAAAGTGGCTTACTGCTGTCTGTCTGTTCCTATGTACCTATGCTTAGATCTTTAAAACTACGCAACAGATTTTGATGGGGACTGGGGTTTGGTTAAAATGTTTTAAAAATAAATTATTTCACTTTAAATTGTCTATTTTCATATAAATTAAACTATGGACTATGTGAAATACCCTTAATTTTCGTTCAGAAATCAAACTAATTTTGTAAAACAGAATTGATAATACGTTCTTGGTATTTGGTAATTGCTTGCTAAATGTTTATTAGTGACGTTCAAAATATCGATAAATTATTTTTGTTATATTTTTATTGGAATTTTAACTGTTGATTGATTGTATCGATTAACATCTACAAAAAAACAGAAACGGAACAACGAGATGTTTTGTTAAACATTTTGAATAACGGTATGAATGGCATTTCAAACTTTACAAGTAAAAAAGGCCCGTTATTGTTTTAAATTACATTATAATAATTGTAAATTGTAGTACATTGTAACCTTACAGAATTTTCTTTGTGAAATATTTTATAATGCTGTTAGTGAAATTTCTTTTATTTGGCGTATTTGATTTATTTTTATGTAATTATTGTAAGAATAGCTGTAAGGAATCAGAAATAAATAAATACATATTTGTAATAATTCACAATTTCCTTATATCGAGTTTGAAATCCGTTACTTTACGTCCAGCAAGGCCACATCACTACTCACATAATATTATAGGCCTAGTGAACTATCAAAAATAAAATTATAGGTATATTTTTTTCACAGGAATATCGCACATATATGAGAGTATTTTTAAAAACTATTATTGCGTACCTAACTAATATCCATACATCATTTCTTATGCGTAAAAAAAAATATTACTTAATTATTGAACTCGCGGCAAAAAATTGGTATAATTTGCACACCTGGTTCCGATGAATGTTTGAGCCTACTAAATAAATAGATTTTCATTATTTATTGCTTAATTCTACTTACCATACGACATATTCAAAGCGTTTTGGGCTTCAATAAAAAATTAAGCCTTTACCACACCCCGGACACTCCATACAAAATGATCGTTTTGACAGTCACACTGTAGAGACTGCAAATGTGTGTGTTAACGCTTTATGGTTGGCACATTTGTGACTAGCGTAAAAAAAATTCGCGTTTTTCTGATGAAATACATCCGTAAACAGCACAATATCTAACCATTTTCTACGAAAAACGATAATCACAAATCCAAAATAATAAAATTACTTTAAGTCAATTTGATTAATGTTGTCAATCTTCGTTGCGTATCGTCCTTGCAGAAAAATATGGCCCATTTTATGTCTGATCGCGCGGGGGTGAGGTAAGTTTAATTTTGGCGGGAGGCGGAGAGTGTCCGTTCTGTAGCGTTTAGCTACTATTATGTATTCTGTGCCTTTACACCTCTTATAGAATATAATGTTTAGGTACCTATAGGTTACCTACAAAGTTGGATCATCCGTTTTGTATCTACGATACTACAGACATACACTGACGTCACACTTATAACACCCTTTAGTTTACGGTTTACAGTTATATTTTACATGAATTTTTCTTCATTTTGCAAATATTCAAGTTATCCGAATTGTAACCTAGTGAACTTATATTATAAATTTTTATGCTTATATCGAATGGATTATATGAAAATAAAATAAAATTAGCAGTTAAATATATTATCACGCACGTGGCGTAACGTAAACATAGCAGATAGCGTAGTTCAATAAACCCATTTATTCATTCATTCACAGCTTTGAATGAAGCGTCCTATTTGGTAAAAATTCGTAAGATTAAAACCTTACTAACCTCGACTTTTTTAGCTTTTTCTCGTGTTCGTTCGTTCTTTTACTAGCTTTCTCGTCTACGTTTTTTATACAAATAATTTAATATGTAGTCTAATTGGGCTTTTGTCTTTTGTTACATAATGTCTAATTAGATTTTCAATATAAAATATTTGTTATTATCTACTTTACATTTATTTTTATTTACTTTATAATATCTATCAATAAAAATATTGTATTTGATTTTCTAATAAGACTCCTATAAACCAATCGGGATATCCAAAAAATTATCCGTCCGTATTTTTACAAATTATGACACGCACGACTTTCAGTACCTAATAAATAAATTCTGTCGGAATAATGATATGAAATTGACATTTTACGTCAATGTAATGACATTTATTCTTATCAGAAGTGAATATAATTTGAAATACAATTAAAGGTCATATAAACTTTATTTTATTTTACTACTAGCTGTGCGCGCAGCTATAATTTAAAACAACAAATTGAAATATAGGAGAAAATCTTCTAAAACAATATTATTATTAAGTTCTCGTGTCGCGGTATTTGCAGTTAAACTCCTCCGAAGACCGAAACGGCTTGACCGATTCTTAGGAAATTTGTGTGCATATTGTGTAGGTTTGAGAATGGGGACACATCTATTTTTCATTTATTACCGAGACGTCTGTCTGTCTGTCCGCCCGTCTGTTATCAGGCTCTATCTATCTATTTAAAAACAAACAAAAAATTGGATTTTAAGTGCCTATTTCTTTCCCTAACTAAACCATTTTTAAAATCAGTTCACAATTAGCGAAAACATTGATAAATCAAAAATGCACATGTAGGTACAATACCTACTCTACTACTTCTTTAAAGTCGGTTAAACATACCACCAGCACCTCTTTTCTTAGAAGTCGGTAAACTGCACGTGTATTATAAATTCTTAATGCATCATAGCAATGACATGCGCAAGAGCATGATCACGCGATGATGACGTATATAGTATGAATTGGGTCGTTTGTGACTGCTATATACATTTAGATTTATATTTTTCCTGCAAACTAGGTGTATGCTTAGATTTTTAGTCGGGATTTCGTCATATTCGGATAAGTATATAATAGGTAAAGGGAAGTGAATATAATCAGTAAAGGACATAATATTGTATTATTTTCCGTAAAGGGAAGTAAATGTAATTATAAAATTAACAAATAAATCAGACCTAGTACTTAGGTAGTATCTATTTAGTAATCTGTGCTGGTATATAATATGGAATCTTGTTTTTTAAATAAGCTTGTTTAAATAATTAAATTTTAAACAAATTGTAAGATTTCGCCGTTCACGGAGTAATTAATATAATCAGTAATTTCGTCATATAAGTATATAACAGTTGAAATATTATGTAACCGAAAACTTTTTGCTGTTCATTAGTCTCGCTAAACCTCGTTAGAAAGCTAAAACAAGTTTAGTTTTTAATAAACGATAATCGAGTAATTTCAACTAAAAATTGTCCCTAAAAAGCACGTGGTCAACAAAAAGTAAAGAATTTTTCACCGAAAAGGCATGACGCAATAGTAACAAAAAACGTAGGGCCCGCACTAAAGTGTCACCACGTGGACATTCCACGGGTCTTCTGTTATCTATGACGTATCGCTTCGGGGAAGCATGAATGAGGTAGGGTGACCAATTGTTAGGGTTTTGTGGGACGATGGGACTGTGATTTTGTGGTGATTTTTTATTTGACGTGGAAGCTTAGAGTGTAATATGTAAATGCTATTATAATTTAATTTCGAAGATTTAAATAAATCGGTGTATATTACAAAATAACGGTTTATAGTACAAAATATAACGCTCAGTCTTTTGGTTTGAATGAGGAACATGAAGGATATTAGTAATAATATAGGCAACTAATTAAAAAAATGTTGAACACATTTGTTAATCTTATTAAATTGAAAATTCGTTTTTTAAACTACGCCAAGCTTTTCTTATCTACTCAAACTCAAACTCAAACTCAAACATTCATTTATTCAATTAGACTACTATTTAGTAGCACTTTCGAATCGTCATTACATAATTATTTTTAACATTTACCACCGATTCGGAAAGCAGTATCTATGGAGAAGAACCGGCAAGAAACTCCATAGTTGCTCTTTTAAATTAATCATGTCGATATTACATAATATTATGTAACTTATATCTAAATACATAATATATCATAATATGCCAAAGAACTGTCCTGTGGTTTTTACGCGACAACCCTCCATGGGTTTTTATCGTCCATATATTCCTGAATACTGTAGTACGCTCTCTGAACTAGTACATTTTTTATATAAGTTTTAAATTTAGAACTACTAAACTCTTTAATATTATGAGGAATTCTATTGTAAAAGCGTATACCTTGACCCATAAATGAATTTTTAACTTTAGCTAATCGGAAAAATGGCATTTCAATTCTATTTCTGTTCCTTGTGCCATAACAGTGTCTATCTCCTACTCTTGTGTGTAAGTCGGCGTTTTTGTGTACATGCAAAATATTATTAAATATATACTGTGATGGTACAGTAAGTATACCAGTATTCTTAAAGAGATCTCTTAGTGAGTCCCGAGCACGTAAATTATATATAGAGCGAATGGCTCTTTTCTGTAAGATAAATATAGTTTCTATATCTGCAGCCCTGCCCCACAGTAGAATTCCATAGGACATAATGCTATGAAAGTAGCTGAAATAGACCAATCTAGCCGTATCTTCATCGGTGAGATGCCTTATTTTTCGGACTGCATATGCAGCTGAACTGAGCTTACCTGCAGCGGTGTTGACATGGGCTCCCCACTGTAGTTTCTCGTCCAATGTTAACCCTAGAAATACAGTAGACTCTGTAGGATGCAATACCTCCCCATTCAAGGTAATATCTCTGTTCAACTTTTTTATGTTAGGAAGTAAAAATTCAACACAAGTGGTTTTTTTGGCATTTAATAATAAATTATTGGCAGTAAACCATTCAGATATGTGTAAAAGAGCACTGTTCACTTCGTCAATATTTGGGTCATGCCTATCCACATTAAAAATTAATGAGGTATCATCTGCAAACAGAACTATTTCACACCTATCCTGCAAATAATAGGGAAGATCATTGATATATACCAAGAACAAGAAGGGACCTAAAATTGATCCCTGTGGAACACCAATGTTAATTGAAGCACCGCTAGAACGTTCTCCATCAACAACTACAGTCTGTATCCTATCATGCAGGTATGACGCTATGAGGTTCTGGGCTTTTCCTTTAATTCCATAGTGATTAAGTTTACGCAATAAAGTACAATGTTCAACGCAGTCAAATGCCTTGGAGAGGTCACAAAATATCGACACATATATATGATTATATAACGCTATCTTACAAAATTAATTCATTTCATACAATCATTTCCCATACCATTCAATTCAATGTTGATCTTCAACACAAAGAAGACACAACACGAAGAACGTAGTATTTACTTAACCAGACCTACCGTCGCAAATCATTCAAGTATATTTGATTTTCTTTTAAAATGTATAAGTAAATTCATTATCTATTTGAACAGTAAATCTTACTAGACTGTTATCAATACGTTATCACACTATCTAAAGTTCTGAGCTGGCCGCAAGCCCGGAAGAACATCATATCTTAAAGATTATTTTACGCCTTTTTGTAGACGAGAAAATGTGCTAATTTTAATACAAATGTCTGTTTTTTTTGCATATTGACTACGCCCTACGGCTTAATGATCTAAGCCCTACGGTATTGATTTACGTAAATGCATTTTTATTTTTAAAGTACTGTGGTGTTTTATGCAAATTGCAATCACTCAAAAAATACATGGTACCACTCATTTACTTAATTTTTGCATTGTACGATCTTCGTACATAACGTTGCGCGCTGTCAGCGTTTTACGCGGACACGCGGCATTTATACATATTTCACCAGTTCGCGTTCGATCACCACAGATCACCACAGATCAATAAAGGCAATTATTGTACTTAATTCTTTTATTTACTCTGTACGGGCCCTACAACCCCGTACATGCATATTATATTTTATAAGTAGTTATGTATACACAGTGCATAGTACCTAGTGTACACGCTGAGCTAAATATAATAGATATGACGCGCTTTATTACGCGCTTTTATTACTTTTTTACACGCATCTAATTTAAAACTTAACAAGAAGCCATAGCCCATGATTACACATCCAGGTGCGTTGTAAATTATCATTTCTAATCCATTCTAATCACACTAGATATGATATCAGTACATTGACTGGTATAAGCTTTATCAAATAGAGTACGCGTGAAATAGGCATGATATAAGAATAGTAGTATAATTATTTCGCATTATAGTAAACGACCTTTGATTTGATTCATTCGTGTGTAAGCACTGGCATGCAAAACACATGACAATTAGGCACAGATAATTTAATTGTTTTGTTGAATATTATCAATGCTTTAAGTAGATCTCGCTTTAAATCCGGCGGATGAAATCTAAATCTAATCGATTTTTCGACTGATAGTAGATACAAGGTGATACTTATCCTGCTGATACAATCAAAAGATATGCTTTTTGATTATATGTCTCCTCCTGAAGAAACTCAGGAAGTCTAGTTTATAAAACTTGCACCTTAATAATTCGAACTAGATACTTTTGATCACATTATCACACAAGTAATTAATAATATGATCATCAGACACTTATAATATATTCATCGTCATCCTCATTAGCCCATACACGTTCGCACTGCTGATTCATCTAATAATAAATTATTTATATTTATCCGTATCCACAAAACATGCAAATGTCTTAAAATAATATAATTTATCTATAAGTAGTCGTATCGATCATCACGCAAGGATTTAGTATAATAGCTTTCTATAATGGTAATTATTTTTTTGAGGATATAAAAATACATATATCTCTAATCCTTTATCCTACAAAACATGATAGTAATTTACACGCAAAAAAGCTTCCTTGACACTAATAAAGACTATTATTAACGCGCGTTAAAATACATGACATTAAAAATAATACTAATCAATGTGACATTCTTAGATAAGAGAGGTACATTTTCCATAAAAAAGAAAATCAACTGATATGAGAACTTTGTTATCAGCGAGTTGCGAAATACACTGGATATAATATCATTAGATCAAAGTATTTGTATAATGACATTACAATTTCTATTGTACTTTATTTTATAAGATAATAAAAGTATGTAGTTTGTACCAGATAGTGATAGTACTTGAACGATTTATCAGCACTTATAATAGTTTAAGTGGAGTGAAGATATCTAAATTGTATTTTTTCTGTTGCAGGTAATTTTGGATGTATTTCCAATATCAATATGGGAAGTACATTATTTTCTCTGGTGGGAAAAGGTATATAATTATTATGTAACCTGGTAGCAATAATTGCATATTATAAATTTAAAAATTTTATAATATTATTAAAATGAATAAGTGCCTGTACAAAAATTCATTTCTTAAAACTTTAAATCACACAAAGTAAAAATACATTTAAAATAATCGTTTTTATTGCTTCACCCAGGTCGCTTACAAATATAAAACAAATTAGCTTATATCACTCAGTAAAGATCAACTTAAATGTAAAAACACACCAAACGACTAAAAACTCGAAAATTAATAATATGTACTACCTTTAGTTAACTTAGCACCAGGGTTAAAACCACCTTTAAATAAAACATTTCTCTTCAAAATTGAAATATACCTACATCTAAAACAGTCCCAAAAAGTACTAAAACTATACTGTCTCTGGCGGATTGAGGAAACGCGTGGTTACCTCTGTCGGCTCCGAGTATGACGCAATAAATTGTAAAATACCGTCACGTACTGAATAAATTGATGCAGACACACCCCCGAATAATAAATAGAACGAATGCAAGAGAAATATTTTAAAATACACGAAAAACTTATAAGGAAAAAGATATATGATTAATATATTTAAGGTTTTAAAACTAAAGAGTAGGAAAGAAATAAGTTTATGGATAATTTTTTATTATAATTATATGATAGGTAATGATCGCTTATTGTCTTTCAAAAGCTAAATTACGTATTTGTTTCAAAAAGTAGTAGACAGTAAATAAAATAAAATACATAAATAAGTATAGGTACGTAATGATAGTTTTCAATTGTAATGTGATCTGGTTGGAATTTGGCACAGAGATAGATTATGTGATAATCCATACAATAGGATTAGGATATAAACTTTATCGTTGTATTACGATGACAAATATTAGATTAAGTAATTTATTACCCGGACATATTTAACAATAAGCTACAATTTGGTATATCAGTAATAAATAATTAAAATAAACTTTATTTTTCAACCTGAACTATGTTTTTTTTTTATCTTCTTTTATTTAGGGATTTTTGTCCTAAAGGACGATGACAATCCCATCGTACCTTGTACAAATATTTAACACTTAATAAAAATAACTGCGTTAAAAACAACCGACTTCAAAAACGCAAAAGTAAAAAATAAAATAGATTTGATATTATTAATTACTACATTTTATTTAGATGTGCTATTTACTAAAAAGGTTTGATGTCGGTGCACGGGCTTAATACTGAGTGCTTAGTGTTTGGGCTTGTGCTTGTGCTTGTGCTTGTGCTTGTGCTTGTGCTTAACTACTGGGCCTATCCGAATAAAATTTTTATGGGACCAATTCGACACTATCCCGCATTGAACAAAAAAAGAATCACGTAAGTCGGTTCTGAAACCTCGGAGTAATCGGTGTACATACATAAAAAAAAAATATACCGGCCGAATTGATAACCTCCTCCTTTTTTTTTTGAAGTCGGTTAACAAACTATATTAACTATATTTGAAATTTAAAGTTGAATAGCATTTTAGCTGCATCAGAGTGTGGTGCAGCTAGAATGCTATGATATGCACCGACATTCATAAAATTTATTTTAAATTTCGTCAGCAAGTCCTTTCTTTTAACATCATTCCGAACACACTCCATGAGGAAGTGTTGAATATCGTCATATATACGACAAAATTCGCAGTTGGGCGAGTCAGCTTTTTTCAAGAGATAAGCAAAACTTCCGCACGGTATGTGTCCGGAACGAAGTCGAAAAGCGGTTACAGTTTCGCATCTATTAAACTTGTTATTATAAAACCATGGCATGTGAAGAGGCTCACATTGTATACTCTTATACCAAATGCCCTTTAGCCTTGACCTTTCATTAAAATACTCTTTAAACCGATTAAAACACTTAAATTTGAATTTTGTTAGAACTTCCGAATAATTTGGTAAGAAATCATCTGCCTACTCATATGAAAAAATAACTACATTTTTTGTAAAGAACAGATATAAAAATAATACCGGCTCCTTTAAAAACGAAGGCTATTCTAGTAATTTTCCGTCCAGTCATTTAACTGCATAAAAATTAATTCAATTTCATAGCCAGTTAAACTTTACCTTCAATTTAAAAGCAATTTAAACCGTCATACGATTCCATAACCAATCTCCATTGCCATAGCAATACAAATTAAAAGATCAAACAGAAAATGAGTCATTTCTTAAGAGATTTTATCGAGTCGATCTAAATGCATTGGGGAAAATCCTATGCAAGTTAAAATTATTGCCACCCTACATTTTGATCCTTATCGCAATGAGATAGGGTTTATTTTACAACCTTTTCAAACTTGCATGCTAAAACGTATGCAAGCTATTTTAGTCCTTATCTGTACAGCATAGAGTTCAATTTTCTCTGTACGCGTTGAATAGCTTTCGGGACTTTGAGAATATTTTCGTTTATTGAATTTTGAACTTTAAAGCTTGGCAGTATGGTTTATTTTTGTTTGTATAATGAACAGTCGTCTTTTAGTCTGTCCGTGCAGTGGGTCACGTAACATGGACGTTAAAAAGTTTCCATTATACAACGACATTTTTATAAACTAACTACGTATATTATTTTGCTGACCTTTCATAATGCTTTATGTATTTTCTCAGTAATTTCCGTATTTCGTGAGTAATAAATTAAATTAAATAAATAAAAACTCCCTTTACTAAGATAAACTCATGAAATTATTATTGTCTTGATATAAAGTAGTACGTTTAACTAAATCTGTCTGTTAAAAGTGGATCAAAACCGACTCTTGTTACATATAAAAGGAGTCGGTTATATACAAACATGCAGGTCAAGCATAATATAAGCGTGTTAAGAATAAATGTGTAAATGTAGATAAAAGGAAGCTTTCTTGGATCATAATAAAACAACACATACCTATTTAATGTATCTTCATATTATAACTATAGATACTTATAAATTACAAACAAAACTAACTAAACGACATTTCAACACACTGCCTTAACTACTTAGAAAAATAATTAATTCATTAATAGGGGAAATAAATTAGAAAACAAAACCCGATAAAATTATTTTTTACGTGTATAAAAGTTGTTGCTTTCAAAGTATACTGTAAGTTTACATTTTTATCAGAAATTAGTAGCAAAATTATGTACCTACCTAAATTAATAAATAAAAAATTCTGTTACCATGTAACAATGGAAACATAGTCCACTATCTTCCACTTAACAATGTCTTGTCACTTTTTATTGACAAGTTACGCCAAGGGTTTACCTGCCCTTCAGTTTCTTCGAAAGGGCGGGATAAGGTAGGCCTTATTATAAAGTCTTGCTCTTGGTTATTTAGAAAAGATATCATAGATAATTACAAATAATATTCTTTACAAATAAGTCATCGAGTACGCGAATATTTAAAAATTGTGTGTAATTAGTTTATGTGTATTTCGTTTTTCAACAAATAAACGCTCATCCATACTAATATTATAAATGCGAAAGTAACTCTGTCTGTCTGTCTGTTACTCAATCACGCCTAAACTACTGAACCAATTTGCATGAAATTCGGTATGGAGATATTTTGATACCCGAGAAAGGAAATAGGCTACTTTTTACCCCGGGACTTAGGATAGGTTTTATCCCGGAAATCCCACGGGAACTATGCGGGTTTTTCTTTAACTGCGCGGGCGAAGCCCGGGGCGGAAAGCTAGTAGCTTATACATATATTTTCTAGTGTAAGCTACACGAATCGGTTCTCTTTCATTCTTGGTTCAAGAAGTAATTTTTGTATTTCACTTAGTATGTAGGTACTATGTGTCTGTGTAATACATAGTTAAAGATCATTCTTAAAAATGAAAGTTTTTCTTTACATAATATACTATCCTATTGTTCATTTTCTTCAAACTTTTCCTATATCCTAAGGTTGCCTGGAAGATATCGCTTCTTAGCGATAAGGCCGCCTATTTGTACCGCTCCAGTGTGTATTATTATTGTTTGATTTTGTTTTGTTCTGTGTATGCAAATAAAGTGTTTTTTATTTTTTTATTTATTTATATTTCTGATAAATATTACAAAGCATATCTTCGATCTTTTATACATATTGAGTTAAAATTGATCACGTACCAAGTATTATTATTAATATATTATTTAAATTGAATTTAATGATATCTTCCAGGCAAATTCACACACGCTTACGGAACCCCAAAATGATTTTCTAAACACGTTATACACAACGTGGTTTATTTCAACAATAGAGAATCTGCAACCGATCCAATAAATTAATAGTAAAATAATTAAATATCCCATTTATCTCATCCTGTACTAAAATTAACGTTGTATGCACGTTTTCGTAAATTTCCATTCATTTTAACATTCCATACTCAACCATATTAACTGCTTCTTTTCAAAAATCTTAAATAGTATAGAAAATTCTAGTGAAACTAAACTTACCTGCCTATAAAACCAAAATTACCAAGATGGAATAAATTTTTAATAGTTGGAGTTGACAGCTTATATTTCCTATAAATAATATCTATCCAATCACATAATTCGATTAGAAAAACTGCATCAATATCTGTGCATAAGTGTAACTATAGTTACTATTTATTGCCAATTGGATGCACTATTTTTGTATGTGATATATCACATACAAAAAATATTGGAACAAACGCTTTACTTACAACAACCGATACGTTATTTATTAATCAACATGCACACGAGAAAATTATCAATTTAATTTAACATATTATTAGCGTAGACTATAAAAAAATGAGTCGAATATGTAATATCATATTCGTCTCATTTTTTGAGATGAGTTCAACCTCCTAAAAGTACATAAATATTTCTGATATATTTGCTTACGTTTCTTTCAACGCAGGTAAACCATATTCTTTAAGAAAACAAAGATTCATAAATACACTTGTTTAGACTGAAAATGCTCTTGCGCTGTTGAAAGATTTCATGGGCTATTAGATAATATAGAAAATGTCTTGTATAGTACCCGATTTTTCATTAGTACATATTCAACTTCTATCTGACTCGGCAAATTTTGTTCTGCCAGTAACTTATCACTCAGGGGTATAACACCTATAAATATACATTTTTTTAAAGATCTAAGCATATCTACAGACAGACAGTTTTATAATATATAAAACCTTTTTCATATATTACCTGAAAAAGGCAGTAGAATTTAGCACCGCAGTCAGTGCATATCTGTCGAAACACTTACTATTTTGACTTGAACTTTTTAAATAAAAAAAAATATCGATCACTGAACATACGATAAAATGTCGTACGTTATAAAAAACACATTTTTGCGATTCTTTAATAGCTTCCTAAAACTCATGGTTACTAAGAAACTATTAATACTATACACTTATTAATGATAAAAATATATGAAGTATCGTAATTAATAGTTTCCATACTATTAT
>CAJQZM010038351.1:0-40238 GCA_907164665.1 Colias nastes | reverse complement strand
GGGACACACGTTTAATATATTTGTAAAATGTAGGTTTTATAGTAGACGAAGGCTTGACACGAATTAGGTTGAGTTCACAATTTAATATCGTGAAATCTTACGCTTGCAAATTTCTCTTCGATATTAAAACGGAAATAATTAATGTCCCATGTTGCGTATTTTCATAATGTATTTCTTGCTTTTAATGAGAAATATGACTTTTAATATGTTAGAGCCTGTCCTTTTATAATAAATTAATGAATATAGTTAAAAAAAACGCTTAATCTAAAGAAATTATTGTATTGTCACCAATCGTTGATAAGTGTGCAAAGTTTGAATTTAAATGTCCGTTTAAAGTGGGTCAAAATCGTGTATAGGAGTCGCTTACATACAAACATACAGGTGAAGCAAATAGAAGTGTGTTAAAAATAACGACCAGTAAAGATAGAATCTGTTGTAGGGCAACACGTTTGTTACATAGGAAAATTTCATATATCATCTATTTTTAATACAATTAACAAAGGACTCAATCCAAGTTTATGACCTTTTGAATGTATTCACATTTAAATGTTAGCGCGTTTTTTAACCCTCATCAATTACGGGATGATATCTGTTATTAACCAACATTCCCGAGGTTGACGAAGGTTCTCATTGCCTTGTTTATTTTTGTGTGTTTGTATCTAGCGTTGGTTGAAAAGATTTGTGTTTCTATAGCTATGTTGGGTGGAAATAAAAGCAGATTTGTGACAATTCCATCCTACTCAAACTATTGCAATTCAAATCGAGTTATAAATATCTACAAGAAGTAATTTTCTTTATGTTTTTCACTCAGACGCGAAAGAGATGTTTTCTAAGGACTGAGTAATGAAATAAAATTCTTTGTATATATGTCTCAATGAACATTACCTAAATACCTGAATTAAAATTAGATGTATTTCAGGAAAAGCAATATACAAAGTGGGAAGCAGGTTTTCTTCTGACTTCTTGCTTTATTAATAAAGTGGAGATAATTTGCAAATGTTGCAGCAGCGTATTGTGTGACATAGCAACAATGAAATACGAGTAGCTTTTGTTACGTAGCTGAATACGAGGAAAGCGCATTCTTAACCGAACAAAAGTGAACTATTTTACAAGATTTGTAGTTGTGTACCCGTGTGCCAAGGTAAATTGAATCTTATTGCATGATAGTAGAGTTCAATATCGCGACACGAGCCGGTGTGAAATGAGTGAACGTTTTCGACGAGGTATTTCGCTCTTCATTTAGTGATATTTTACAGGAGAGCCATCGTTGCTGTAATTAACACTGGAAACGAAAAACTTGAACGAGCTTTGAAATAAGGCACTGTGAGTCTGTGAAGGATAGCGCGTGGAATTTGATTTAAACGTTTGCTGTTAAATGTTTTTTTTGTTATATAGTTGCATTACGTGCAAAAATGCAGTACTTTTTTCTGAAAATTGTACTTTTTGTACGTGTGTCCATTGTAATATATTTCTCGAACTTTTATGCTGACGCTACTTTTTAGTATTTGACTGAAGTTTGATATGATGATAAAACAATTTAAGGTTTTAGTTGTATACTCACAGGTGTCATTGTAATTTCAAAGGGTACATTTAGGGTAGGGTACAAAAACACAAAATTAAAAAAAAACAAAAACAAAACATTTATTTCATCAACAATTCTCGTCTTACATCATGTTCTCGCCTTCCATACCCTGGCCATATGAATTACCGTAATTGCCCAAGCCTCTATTGTACCCGTTGTACCCGTTAGCGCCGTACCCTAAGTTGTTGTACCCTTGACCGCCGCCCATGTTGTGGTATCCAGAATCTTCGCTCTGTTGTATCTGTGAAACAATCATCATATTATGTGATATCTTTGTGAATGTGTGACGATAAAAGATATACCCACAATACTAAAACATACATGCGATAGCGTTCAGGGTTCGTAGTTGTCGATTTATGAGCTATATTATTGTGATCTGTTTTGGGGAACATACTGCTTATTTCGTTACCATCAATAGATTGAAATTTTTCATTTAGAGATGAAGGAAATTTTTCTAGCACGTCATAGTGTGGAAACATTATTGCTCAATCTGAACAGGATAAGAATCAGATTTCTGGACCTCTGTAGCAGGTACTTGGATGCATGTAGCCGCACATAGGTAATATGTATGTCCGTTTTGTCTTTTTTTATGTATCGTTACTAAATTCAATGTACGTTTTGGTTTAATTGCTGTAAGTACAATGAATAATTCTGTTTAAATAAATAAATAAATAAGTCCTGATTGAAGAAAAATGTGACTTTATCATTTCAATAATAGATACTTACATTGCTAATCCTCCTGTTGTGTGCACCAATATTGTGATATCCGCCCATACCAGAATTCTGGTAGCCCTGGTTAGATTGTCCGCCCAGGCCATTTGCGTATGCTTGGTTTCCATACCCTCCGCCGTGCACGAAATTTCTGAAGAGCCCTCCCAGACCGAACAGTTGGGCCTGCGATGCCACGACGCAAGTGAGCACGAGAATCACCTGAAATTTCAATCATAATATAAATAACTAGCTTACCGCCCACGACTTCGCCCGCTTTGTCTAAAACCTAATAAATTATATACTAAAACCTTCCTCTTGAATCACTCTATCTGTTAAAAACATAATTAAATCTAATGCTAGATGAAAACGGATTAAATATGTACCTATATTGGACTATTTCGAAACTGGATACCTGATTTTTTAGTCACTAAATTTTAAAAAGATTATCGAATTACAACTTTTCAATTAAGGAGTTATCTGGTCTTCTTTCGTTTGGGCTTAATTTGATTGGGAATATTAGATTACCTAAGAGCTGTGGGACAAAATTAAATAAAAATAGTGACCGGGAAAATTACGAGCAGACTAAATTGGTATAAAATAAAATAACATTCGAAACGTTAAACGTTATCTACACTTGGTTATTGTAACAAATATTGAGGACTTAATGAAGTTTGAAAAAAATCGGATCTGTGTAAAACTTTTCGTTAATTTTTTTTAATAAAAAATTACACTTACAGTGAGCTTCATGTTGAACGGTTTCAACGAATGAATGCTTAATTTTTTCGAAACCATATTATATAGTGTAGATAATAAATTATAGGACGTATTATCTAATTAATTTAAAGATAAAAAACAATTAATAAACGATTTAAAAATGTCCCGCTACTAGCGTATTTAGGCGGATTCCACTTAGGGGTCGTTAAGAAATCACACTGAAGTAGATTACATAAACCACATCCATACTTAATAGTAGGTATTATAAATGCGAAAGTAACTCTGTCTGTCTGTCTGTTACTCAATCACGCCTAAACTACTGAACCAATTTTCAAGAAATTTGGTATGGAGATATTTTGATACCCGAGAAAGGACATAGGCTACTTTTTATCCCGGGAAAATGACGCAATCCCGGAAATCCCACGGGAACGGGATCTATGCGGGTTTTTCTTTGACTGCGCGGGCGAAGCCGCGGGCGGAAACCTAGTAGGCTAGTAAGTTATATAAAAACCTAATTATTCTATTATATAATGGAATACAGTACAAAATATAAAGTAAAATGATTCTGAATAAAAATCAATAGTTCTGTCGATCACGACTGACGAACATATGATATATATTTTTGTAGTACAACCCTATATTTTTTTAGTTTTCGTCTTAAAAAATACTAGGTGAATGTGTGTAGGTACCTATTTCACATATTTACCTAGTGCTTTTTTATGATCGATGACGACTGTGCTCAAAAGCAAATACAGAGAAAATAAAAATAAAATAAATTGAAATAGTAATTGCCATCTAGCGACGTAAAAGTAAAACATTTCAAACACACATTGATCTAAAACATACTCCTGCCTCAGTCGAATCAAAAGCATACAAGTAGAAAAATAATTCGTTTTCCAACAATTTTCAACCAGCAACTAACTAAAGGTTTTAAAAATTTGTGGGTATAAAGTATAAACGAAACAGCGTTACGTCCACCAAGGAGTAGCTACGTCGAGTGTCGACCCTATTATAAAAATAATTCGACGTTGAATAATTAAGTTTCTGTCCGTTCCTTTCTTTTTCAAGTTTTTTGCTTAAGGAAGAAAGAAACAAGCTATAGTGGTTTATATTGGTTTAAAAGTTAAAGGATAATCGGATTTAAAACAAATTTACAAATGTAGATTGATTAATAATTAGAAATTTAAATTTCGAGGACTAAGGTAGGTAGATGGTGATTGAAATATTATAAGACTACCCTCAATATGTTTGTTTTTGGTAGTATGGATCGATCATGTACTCTTGTAATTTAAGTTATTGGCTGTGTTTTAAAATTGCTTATAACACATCATATAAAAGGAATATTACCTAAATAAATAAAAGGAAATGTAATATACGGTAGATGCTATTCGATGCATGATTTAAAAGTCAATTACTTGAGGATTTGTCACCAATCACACGCGGGATTTGGAATTTCAAAAGGAATGCAGGATAAGCTCAAGGATATGAAACTATAACAAGAATATTTTCCTTTCCTCGATGATAAATTGCTTATGTAGTACGTAGACGTAGAGTGTTGGTTTTTGTCAATAAAATTGTTTAAATTTGTGTTATAGGAATGGTATTTTGGAAAGTAAACGGGGCTATTCATTATTCATCACTTTGTGTAATTTTGCATAAGAATCTCCCATTTTCACTTTTCATTTTTGCTTTACGATTAAAAGCATTCAACATTTATTCTTCTGATCGTAATCATATCTATGTCTTTTACTAATATGGTGGTACCTATCAAAGATATTTAAATGTGGAATATTATATTTACTTAGGATTCATGCTATATTCCATGAAATAGTTATAATAACATAACTCTACACATCAATTTATTATCTATTCCTAAATCATATGATACAGTGTATCATATGATTTAGGAATAGATACAGATCAAAGATTTCTTTGTGTGTAAGTAAAAGGTAGCATTAAATAGGTAAATGACAATTGGTAAATGGAAAGTTCATGTTTTCATAAATATAGTAGGTATTATCTAAAATATTAATTAACGTTTAATTCTGAACTACAATTATAACTTTTGCATCAAATAATTAATTGTTCCAGACAATTTCACAAATAGCACACAGTTAAAGAAAATATCATTATAATTTTATTAAATTAATAGTTTTAATTCATTCGAGTAGAAATGGCGGGGCTATCTTTCGTCTGCAACTTTCTACGGTCGCGGTGGCATTAATAAATTAAGCGATTTAATTTAATTGCAAATGAGACTAAAAGTCTGTAGGTACAAGCTCAGCTTTGTCTCGGTCGTGGAGTTAACCGTCCGATACAGAAGACATTATTTTAAGGAATACTTTAAAGTATTTATATTTTATTGTCTTTTGTTGTTAGGTTATGTATATTTGAGTACGAGAATTGTGTTTTTCTGCTTGCTCAATAAGCATTGCTGTTTTTTATAAATTACTAGATTTCTGCCCGCGGCTTCGCACGCGTTTTCAAAGGAAAACACGTATAGTTCCCGTTGCCGAGAGATTTCCGGGATAAAAACTATCCTATATGTTAATCCAAGTTACCCTCTATGTATGTGCTAAATTTCATTGTAATCGGTTCAGTAGAATTTGCGTGAAAGAGTAACAAACAAACACACATACACATCCTCACAAACTTTCGCATTTATAATATTAGTAGGATTAAATTTCATAAATTTACCAAATAGCTGCTAACTAACAACGCGACTGTTTTTCACAGGCCCTTTTTAAAACGTTTAAACGTCATCTACAGTATAATATTTGCATATAACTTAGATATCATAATTTTATAGGAAAATTAATGAACAAAACAATAACGAATAAAAATAATAGTTTATTTTCATCTCGAGGTTTTATATTTTATGCGATCAAGGCTTGCTGGTTGCCCGCACCGAAGTTGTTGCCGAACTGCGAAGCGCCGTTCTGGTAGCGGCTGAAGCCGCCACCAGCCAGCGCAGCTTTGTCGAATGCAGTACTACCGCCTATGTTGTGGGTCTCGTCGCTTTCTACGTGGTTTATCTGGAGAGAAAGACGTGGGTAAAGTGGGTGGTGCTATGAAATATAGTGATAGTTAAGTTAGTAAGAGATGAGTGTTGAGTTAAATGCATAAAGAGGCAATGAAAAGACAGGGGTCGTGAGTAAAGTGGGTGATAGGTAAAAATTTTATGTGTTTTTGTTTATTTAAATAAGATTGTTGTTTTGTTTGATAAATAGCGGCAAGTATTTTGTTTTAAGAGGATTTTTGGTATAAGTTTAAAGACTTTTCTTTTGTATTTTTAATGAATGATGCTGTTTTAAGCGAAATTAAGCTCCTTGGTTATCTCAAATTTGTTAGTGCGAACAATAGTTTTATTATATATAAATGTAAACTGTACTCACGGAAGTTTTACTAGTATGGTGAGATCCGATGTTGTGGAAGTTGCTTTCGCCAGCGATACGCGCGGCCTGCAAGCCGAGGCCGGACTCGCCGTTGGCCAAGCTCTGGCGACCGTACTGGCCGCCGTGAGCGAAGTTATCTTTCATCATACCGGTACCCAGACCGGTACCCAAACCGGTACCCAAATCGGTACCCAAACCGGTACCCAAACCGGTACCAATATCAGTGTCAATATCGTCTATGCCTGAACCTAAATCAGACCCAATACCCAACCCGGTCCCAATAATTCCTGTCGTGTCGTCATCCAAACCAAATCGGTTAAATAACGGTGTAGCTTCTAGTGCTAAAAAGCAGCTTAATAACGCGACAATCTGTAAATAAAAGTAATATTTAGTCGCGTAATATTTCTGATTTGTATGAAATCCTACATAAATTAACGTTCATAAGACGGATCGTTAATATTATTGTTCATCTTTTATCATAATATCGAAATTTCCGTTGAACAAGTTGAATTTTTCAAGTTTTGTTTTAACAGAGTAACACACACAAAGTAAACTTTTTAATATAGATTTTAAGATATTTAAGATATCCTAAACATTATTCAAATCGAACATCTCAAGTTTTTTTTTCTAAACAATATTGTTTAACACAAATAAATTAATAATAACAATAAAAAAAAAACTTACAGTATACTTCATAGTGCTGTCTCTTCGGAGGACGAGGTTTCAATGTGCCACACACAAAAATAATTTACCTTTATATTGTATGTCATTAGCTTAATACATACATTTTGCAATATATTTAGTTGAATTAATTAATAAACAATTTTACGTGATTCCTTGATATGTTTTTAACCGGTTACGTGGCTAAACAATTACAAAAAATCGTGTTGTCTTATAATAATTAGTAATTACATAAATATCGAAAAATATTAGATAATTAGTAGTTAATTTCCAAATTAACATTTCATAGATCATTCAACATTAGGTATCTACGTTTAATTCCATCTTTTTCTTACTTATCTTTAGTAGGTATAGCTGCTTAAATATTTTTTTGAGTAACATGTAAATATGTTTGAGTCATATAAATCTAAATAACAAGACACTAGAAGTCGTAAGCGCGCGTGACCTTGTCGCCACTCAGGTGACTTCCAAGCCACCAGTGCGTTCGTCGCTGTTCAGTTGCTCTCGAGACGTATGTGTAAACATGTTGTTTCAGCATTTCCCATTGCGGAAATTCTTCCATAAGTTGTAATTATACTAATAAAGGAATAACATTTCGTCGGTAAGTATTTTTTTAGAAATAATGCCTTTTTTCCTTAAAATTATAGAATATTTATAAGTAAGTATTACGAATGTAACCATAGAAATCTAAAACTAAATAACAATGAATGTCACAGTCGACCGTTCTTATTATCACCTTTAACAACCTTAATCTACCTTATTTCTATGTGTTTAGGTTCAAAGTTATATCTATTGAAAATTAACGCCCTCTGTTGTAGAAAAGCCGAATTTTTTCGTATTGGAGCAAAAAGAAACAAAACGTCTCATGTACCTAGGGATGTTATTCTATAATAAACAGTAAAATCGTGCGTTAGGATACATATTAAAAAGCTGAATTTAATATTTAAGTTAGATTTCACTAAAATCAAGCTGTCCAATAAAAGGCATAGTTTACTTGTGTGTACTGTTTAGCTATCGGTTTAAATGTGTTGATTTTGGCGACAGTGGTTTTCATACTAATTGTGACATTATAGCAGTTCTAGTGTCTTGTTATTTAGATTTATATGTTTTGAGTACATGTAGTATGATGTAATAGACTCCAAAATTTTCTAAGATTTATTTAAATCTTAGTTAGAAAATTTTGGAGCTCACTAGAAAATTTTGAAGCTCATTAGTCCCGTTGTAAATTTTTATCTTTTTGTGGTGTAATTAATAGACAATAACCGCTAATGAAGATTTAAAATAGTCCTATTATATTTAGCCGTAGCAACAACCGATAATTTTAAAGCCGCAAATGTCTATTTGATGTTATTTAAAATCGTAACGCACCTTTAATTTTTCTTTAATATACCTATAGAGTTATTACTGACCCCGTTTTTAATACATTAAACAACCGTGAAACCTAAAATAATTGCTTAAACGTTAAACCCTTTTAAAACTTAGATTCATTTGCAAACAACGCTGAAATTGCTCGTAAAATAATATTCCCATTTTGTCGTTTATTTACTTTTTGGCTATTAAAATCAGAAATGTTTTTCTACGGTTTTGCCGTACTGTAAGTAGGCTGCTCTGGAATCAGTGGTCGCCATTTTTATTTTGTAAGCCGTAGTGGCCGACTTAACAGCATCATAAGGTTCGGTGAACGTTTTTATTCGAAAAATGTTTGTTTTGCGTACTTAATTTATTATTTAAACCAGTGACCCGCCTTTTCTTTCTTTTTTTTTCTATTTTGTACTGAGGTCATTTAAATTTTAAGCAAATAGAAAAAAAAGCAAAGATCTCTACGTGAATTAAATTTACTATGTACTAAGATCTGAGTTGACAAGAAATTTCTACAGAGTGATAGTAGGTAGGTACTTAAATGTACACTAATTTTAATTTCTACACATTGTACAATGAACTGTTTAAAAAAAACGCGTTAACAACCGTTTAAATTTAAGTAGGTACCTACATCAGTGCAAAATATTAAATTAATATATTTTGTAACGTAGTCCATATTCATTTTCCGTGAAAAATATTTCATCATACTTTCATTATTAAATATTATTCTGAAAATTGTGAGCAAATTAACGTTTATTATAATTTTCCTTTATTTTGTTACAGGTACGGACGGTGGATGTTTTCGTTATAAATTTAAAATTAATTTTGAACATCGGTGTTCTGTGTGTCACAAGATAATTACATTATAATAATTTTAAACAATGGTATACTTATCGGCACGTAAGTTTAGCGCTCACCTTGAAGTGGAGGGGATCTATTTGAACGAAATAAAGGCGAACTTGCCGTAAAACATTAAAGGTCACCGCTAGACTTACGTGCCGCGACTAATAATTAATTATTAATTACGGGATATGTTCGCATTTATTTGTAGTATAAACAGAAAACTTTAATTGATTTTAGGCAGTTAGTTCACAGTTCGTTATAAAAATCAGAAATAAAAAAACTCATTAGTACCGATTTTGATTGTCTGTATAAATTTTGCATTAGTTTTCAACTGTCCTATTAATACAGACTGGTTAAAAGGTCAAAAAATAAACCTCAAAAGAACCCGATACATATGATAGCTTCACCGTATCGCATCCTAAATAGAAAATAGTCGGAAACCAGTAAAGATGTGGGACATATACCGAAGGTTCTTCACCTCACACTATCTTAATGATACTAGGGATTTTTTCTACAGCCCTCAAGTGAGGTAATTTGCACTCTCTTACTTGGGAATTAGGTTAGTTTTCCATCGTTGTTACAAGGATGCGAGGTGCTGTCACTTAATTATGTCTCGTAAAGATTTATGCATCGAAATTGTTGTATCTATGAATATTATTATGAAAATATTTTGTCGTGTAGAAGGTAACACCCATATTGTAATACTGTGCCCAGGCTCCATCCACGAATGTAGATGTTCCGTATTGTGATATTTTTGAACAGTACTGTAGATTGACATATTAGGTATAATATTTCCCTACTAAAATATGAACGTTAACATTATGTTTGTTACATCAAAACCACTGAACCGTGAGGAAGGACGTAGGCTACTTTAAAAAAAAACGACGAATGACGTAAAACGACGGAATCGCGGACGAAGTCGCGGGCAAAAGCTAGTAACAATAAATAAAATAAAGCACTCCATTCGAAAACTGTCATTCAATGGCTCAATTTCCTACCGTTCAAGCGCCATCTACCGACTGTATATTTGTAGGTATATTATCATAATTATCATCTTCTTTATCTTAATTATCATAATTTGATAAGTATACAGGGTGTCCCACTGTTGGTATACTAAGCTCAAAGGAGGTTATAGTTTTGCATACGCTGAGTACGTAAAAAATACTTATAAAATTCCAGACGAAGTTTTTTTTCAAATAGATGGATTCTTAAAACTCTATGTGTACATCCCTAACAAGTAACCCGCCCAACCTTGCCACCCGCACGTGAGCTATCGTTTAAGATTATGTTTTAATAGACAAAATGCTCACATTAGCCAAGCGGTATATGCCGGCTGCGCGAAGCTAGAGAAGAAAAAATGGATTTTCAGGAAAAATTTTGCAAAATTTTTTGATGTAATTTTGTTGTTTAAGTATTTTTTACGTGATCAGTGTATGTAAAACTACAAGTCCCTTCGTGCTTAGTATACCAATAGTGGGACACCCTGTATAGAAACAAAACAAAAACGAATAAAAATAATAGTTTATTTCCAATCTCGAGTTTTTCTATTTTATCCAATCAAGCCTTGCTGGTTGCCCGCACCGTAGTTGTTGCCGAATTGCGAACCTCCGTTCAGGTAGTGGCCGAAGCCACCACCAGCGGCCCCAGCTTGGTTGAACCCAGTACCACCGCCTATGTTGTGGGTCTCGTCGTTTTCTACGTGGTTGACCTGGAGAGAAAGACGTGGGTAAAGTGGGTGGTGCTAAGAAAGAATAGATAGATGAGTGTTGAGTTAAACGCGTAAGAGGCAATGAAAAGACAGGGGTCGTGAGTAAAGTGCGTGGTGATAGTTAAAAATTATGTGTTTTTGGTTATTTAAATATGAGGATGATAAATAGCGGCAAGTATTTTGTTTTAAGAGAAGTTTGGTTATAAGTTAAAAGACTTTTCTTTTGTATTTTTAATGAATGATGCTATTTCAAGCGAAATTAAGCTCTTTGGCCATCTAAAAGTTGTTAGTGCGAACAATAGTTTTATTATATAGATGTATATACTCACAGAAGATTGACTAGTATGGTGAGATCCGATGTTGTGGAAGTTGCCTCCGCCAGCGCTCTGCGCGGCCTGCGAGCCGAGACCGGACGCACCGTTGGCCAAGCTCTGTCCACCATACTGGCCGCCGTGAGCGAAATTATTCTCACTCTGTTGGGGAATCATGCCTCCGTTCATCATTCCAGCACCCATCCCGTTGACCATACCAGTGCCCATGCCGTTCATCATACCGGTGCCCATGCCACTTCCCATACCGGTGCCCATACCGTTAATCATACCGGTACCCATGCCTGTTCCCATACCGGTGCCCATACCGTTCATCATACTGGTGCCAATACCGTTCATCATACCGGTACCCATGCCAGTTCCCATACCGGTGCCAATATCGTTCATCATACCGGTGCCCATGCCAGTTCCCATACCGGTGCCAATACCGTTCATCATACCGGTACCCATACCAGTTCCCATGCCTGTACCCATACCCGTTCCCATACCCATACCGGTACCCACACCCATACCAGTACCCATACCGGTACCCATACCCTCGCCGGTACCCATACCCATGCCTGACCCTAAACCAGACCCCATACCCATCCCGGTCCCCATTCCTGTCCCCATCCCAGTCCCCATACCTGTACCCAAACCAAATCGGTTAAATAACGGTGTAGCTTCTAATGCTAAAAAGCAGCTTAATAACGCGACAATCTGTAAAGAAAAGGAATATAAATTAGTTGCGTCATATTTATGGTTTGTATGAAATCCTAAAGATATAATATGTACTTACTAAATTTAAAGTTCGTATGACGGGTCGTTAAAATCATGTTTAATCTTCATTATCATCATCATTACATAGTATAAAACAAAGTCTCCTTTTCTGTCCCTATGTCCCTTTGTATGCTTAAATCTTTTAAACTACGCAACGGATTTTGATGCGGTTTTTTTTTTTAATAGATAGAGCGATTCAAGAGGAAGGTTTTAGAATATAATTTATTAGGTTTTAGACAAAGCGGGCGAAGCCGCGGGCGGTAAGCTAGTTTATTATAATATCGAAATTTCCGTTGACACAAATTGAATTTTTCAAGTTTTGTTTTGACGCAGTTACAAACATTCATACAAATTAAGCTTTAGATATCCTAAACATTATTCGAATCGAACATCTTTTTGAAGTGAAACTTCTTTATCGGGGTTGGAAAAAAATTTAGTGTAACATTTTTTCGTTACGCGTGACATTATTCCGTTACGCGCCATATTTTTCTTATCCCTACCACGCGTGATTCGACGTATTTCTGTAAAGTTGCATATAGTAAATTATTTTTTGAAAAATAAGGTCATAAAGAAGTTTCGCTTCTTACGTGTGTACACTAGTACACGCACACATTTTTTTTAACAATATTGTTTAACATAAATAAATTAATAATAACAATAAAAAAATAAACTTACAGTATACTTCATAGTGCTGTCTATTCGGAGGACGAGGTTACAATGTGCCACAAACAAAAATAATATACCTTTATATTTGATGTCATTAGCTTAATACATTTTCCAATATATTTAGTTGAAATAATTAATAAACAATTATACGTGATTCCTATTCATCAACTTGCGTAGATTTGTTAATTAAAAGCAAAGGGATCAGGGTTAATCTATTCCTTGTATTATATTGCATTTTCCTAATTTATGGGATATCCCCTTAATGCTCTAATCGATTTAAATATGTTTTAAACGTTTACGTGGCTTAACAATTAGAAAAAATCGTGTTTTGTCTTATAATTACATAAGTATCGAAAAATATTAGATAATTAGTAGTTAATTTCCAAATTAACATTTCATAGATCATTCAACATTAGGTATCTACTTACGTTTAATTCCATATTTTTCTTACTTATCTTTAGTATACTTAAATATTTTTTGAGTAACATAATAATGTAAAAGACATCAAAATATTCTAACTAAGATTTGTTTAAATAATTTTATTCCCTTATATTGAAGCTCACTAGTACCGTTGTACATTTTTATCTTTTTGTGGTGTAATTAATAGATTATAACCGCTAATGAAGATTTAAAGAAGTCCTATTATATTTAGCTGTAGCAACAACTGATAATTTCTTCAATTCATTAAATATAACAAATGTCTATTCGATGTTATTTTAAATCGTAACGCACCTTTAAAAATTCTTAAATATACCTACAAAGTTATTACTGATCCCGTTTTTAATACACAACCGTGAATCCTAAAATAATTGCTTAAACGTTAAACCCTTTTAAAACTTAGATTCATTAATTACAAATAACGCTGAAATTGCTCGTAAAACAATATTCCCATTTTGTCGTTTATTTACTCGGCTATTAAAATCAGAAATGTTTTCTACGGTTTTACTGTACTGTAAGTAGGCTGCTCTGGAATCAGTGGTCGCCATTTTTTATTTTTGTAAGCCGTAGTGGCCGACTTAAGACGAAGTGGTAAGTTAAGAAGCGTAAAATATGGCGACAGAGGTGTCTTTGAAACAGTTTTTTGGTATCAAACTCTTAATTCTATGGAATGATATTCCTACCATCGTAAAGATGAAGATATGCCTTGTATTGTCATACACGTGGAAACACGATTAGAGTAATTTGCCTCGATAGAAAAAAATCCTGAAAATCGTTAAAAATCGTGAATTTGTTACAATTTTACAATTTTACGGCGATTGTAAGGGAAGAACAAGTATAAAATCTATATTTTCATAAACTGTACGTCAAATCCCATATGGTAGTACAGAGGGTTTTTCTAAAATAGAAGCTTTTTTTTATTATTAAGTAAAACATACAGCGCTCGCGCCTACGATGCACAAGTAGCTGTCTCAGACGGCCACGAGCCCTCGTCGCGAGTAGACACGTACTGCATCGTCGCGCTCGCCACTCTGTGCGTGTATATGTATATCAATCACGCCGACAAAGTGCAAAAATAAAAATAGGAGAAAACATTTTTATTAGGGTACCTCCCCTACACGTAAAGAGGGGAGTGATTTTTTTTTTTAATTTTTACCCTAACGTGTGATGTATTGTTGGATAGGTATCAAAAAATTAATAGGGGTTTGCTAAGATCATTTTTTGATAATATCAATATTTTCGGAAATAATCGCGCCGAAAGGAAAAAACAAAGCGTCCCCCCCCTCTAACTTTTGAACCAATGATTTAAAAAATCTGAAAAAAATCTCATAAGTAGGACTTTATGTAAACTTTCTAGGAAAATTATTTTGAACTAGATTGGTTGAACAGTTTTTGAAAAATTTCAGGTTTTAGGTTTTTTCTCGAAGGTTAGTTTTTTTCCACAAATACGATCTGTCGGTCATCTCTGTGGTAGGGACACTTATTGTTACAGGCTAGAAACTACGGAACCCTACACTGAGCGTGGCCCGACACGCTCTTGGCCGGTTTTTTATTATCTTTTCATAATCTTGGTAGAAAGTAAAAATATCTGAAAAATAAATTTCGTCTTTTTAGTTTTTACTTTTTTACTTTTTGAGATATTCATAGACAAAATGCGCCTGAAGTTTTTCATATACTTTGCTAGCTCCAGCTCGCGGCTTCCCCCGCGTGGATGTCTGACATCGCAATATCATAACAGAGTTTTACAACAAAGACGCTTCCCGAAGAGGATTGCTAATAAGGGTCACTGTACACTTGACCAAGTATCGGTATCACCTCGTATCGATTACTATCGATACAATTTATTGTTTTCTTAGTACCTATGAATATAAATGCTAATAAGGGTCACCGTACACCGGGTGTCGGCATTGACTTCTATCGGTATAATTTTTATTAATATTATTGGGAACGATAATAAGGGTACCTAACCTGAATATTTTTTTAGTGTGATTTGAATACATATTTGGAGGTTACTTACATTTGATAGATTAAAATAATATAGAAGACTTACTATTTTACAGATTACGAGCATTGGTTGGACAAACAAATATAACAGAATTGCGTTCAGTGAGTCCTGTTCAAGTGCCATAGCTACGTCTAGTGTAAATTTATCAGCGTAAGGAATTCATTTATCAAATCATAAGGGAGTAACTAATTATGACCAACGTGCTTTTTAAAGATATAATAGTATATACTTATATTGCAGAACTCAATTTTCACTTGACCAATGTACATCAATGGAGTGTTTGGAGATTCTCAACAAATACAATTCCTTCTGCAGTTGAGAAAGATTTATTGATTTCATTCCATTCTTATCCCTTTATTCAACCTTTTTCATTAATTACAGAAAAAAAAAAGTGGTTGGGAAATCTGTCTAATTAATACATACTATTATTTTAGGATGGTACGAACTTTACTGTGTTACTAGTAAGTAAGTTACTGTTTCAGTATTGGCATCAATACAGGAAAATACCGATATCAATACTTATAAAATATAAAAAATATAATAATCTAGCTGACCCGAATAACTTTGTTTCGCGTAATAGTCAATAAATAAACAGATTTTAAAATTAATTCAAAATATTATACCGTTTTTAAATGTTTTCCTGGTACTTGATACCCGGTCAAATGTACATTACCCGTAAATGAGTATCGATACACAACAATACCGATATCACCGATATCCAGTCAAGTGAACGTTGACCCTAAATTGTTATCGATGCATAGTATTACCCATACCGAGTCAAATGCACGTTGACATATTTTTAGTCAACTTATACTGTTGAAAAATAAAGTGGTATCCATAAAGACAATACCGATAGCCGTTCAAGTGTACAGTGATCCTTATCAGTATTTCTATTCATACTAAGAAAACAATAAATGGTAACGATACAAGATAATTACCGATGCCTACTAGTACCCGGTCAAGTGTGCGGACGTGCCTATTAGATTTCTGGTAGCAAAAGTGTAAAAGTACTATCAGGTCCGCGAACAACAAGCGCGGGGGGAAGACGGTTGCCCCGCGCATGCTCCCGCCGTACTTCATACCTCACCCCCTCATAAACGCCGTGAACGCGTTCCCACTTCGTGTTAACAGCGTCATAAGGTTCGGTGAGCGTTTTTATTCGAAAAATGTTTGTTTTGCGTTCTTAATTTATTATTTAAACCAGTGACCCGTCTCGTCTTGGCTTAGTGTTTTTTTGTACTATTTTCTTACTGAGGTTATTTAAACAAATAGGTATGTGGATAGTAATTTGATCAATATGACTAGTTTAAGATTTTTTCGAGCTTAGTATAAAATAAGTTCTCTACGTGAATAAAATGAAATGTACGTACGTATGTATGTAAGATGACAAGAAATTGCTACAGAGTGATAGTAGGTTAAATGTACAATAATTTTAATGTGTTTTACACTTTAAAGCACATTGTACAACGAACCGTTTTAAAAAAAGTACACGTTAACAACCGTTTAAAGGAGACTATTTTTTGTGGGCCCACCAAGACTCGGTAACGTATAGTAATAAAAAAAAACGTGTAAAAATATAAAATTATATTATGAATTTTGAAGCTTCGTTGTTTTACAAACGAAACCGGAATCATGAAATCGAATTAAAAAGCTTTATTTTGATATCATCCCTGCTGTAGTGCTGTCTAGAAACCAAGAACAATTGCCAACATTAAAAATAACTGGAACGAAACGTTTTTATCGATAGAATGAAAATAAAACCAAAAAGCGAAAAAAACTGCCTTAAACAAATCACTTTAGAAACTGTTTTTATTCCTATTTATATGGAAGAATGTGATTGATAGCGATTTTAGATCCTGTAATTAATCAAATAAAACAATTTGTTTCTACTTAGCTAAAAAAATCCGTGTAACGAAACGTTACATCTATTGGCTGCTTTGATAGACGTCAGATTCTTCCTGTCGTAGTTGTAATGTTTTTAACATAAACAATGTTTTTATTTCCTATTTTAAAATGTAATTGCTACAACTTAAGAGCGTTTAATATTACAATAGAACATGAATAATAGCATAGCTGTGCAAATGGCTACCTATATCCTAATATTATGTACCTACTTCTAGTCATAAATCACGTACCTACCTACCTACTTAACTAATAATTTCTTATTTAATCAGTTTTCCCATTCGCTAAAATCGCATAAGGTCCAGAAACTTGAGGTACACACACTTATATCACTTATTTTCTATACTATTTATAACCAAATCGGGTCTCTGTGTTTGTGGTAACTTCGCTGTTTCCGATTTTCGAGCTTGGAATCGTGACAATGTATGTGATGTTTTCTAATATTTATTTATTCATTCATTTAAATATATTGTACCCAATGATTCGGATGGGTCACACAAGACAAATCGCTCATTATCAGTTAGTTTTTATGTAGGAATGAGGTAAATGTTTGCACATCGTGTTTCTAAAGATTCCGGTTAAAACATGTAAAAGTAATGTCACCACTGTAATCTGGGGACTTCAAGGAACAAATTAACACACATTTCATTAATATACGCTAGGAAATTGAGGTGGGCCTATTCTCCAAACAAAAAAAATCGTCTCCTTTAAGTAATTACCTTCACCAGTGAAAAATAATAAAGTATATTTTGTAACGTAGTCCATATTTATTTTCCGTGAGAAGTATTTCATTATACTTTCATTATTAAATATTATTCTGAAATCGTGAGCAAATTAACGTTTATTATAATTTTCCTTTATTTTGTTACTGGTACGGACGGTGGATGTTTTCGTTATAAATTTAAAATTAATTTTAAACATCGGTGTTCTGTGTGACACAAGATAATTACATTATAATAATTTTAAACAATAGTAAGTAATTATTAATTACGGGATATGTCCGCGTTTATTTATAGTATAAACAGAAAACTTTAATTGACTTTAGGCAGTTAGTTCACAGTTCGTTAATAAAAAAATCAGAAATATAAAAAAACTCATTAGTAGCGATTTTGATTGTCTGTATAAATATTGCATTAGTTTTCAACTGTCCTGTTAAAACAGACTGGTTAAAAGGCAAAGAAATACAATATATTAACCTCCAAAGAACCCGATACATTTGATAGCTTCACCTTATCGCATCCTAAATAGAAAATAGTCAGAAACCAGTAAAGATGTGGGACAAATACCGAAGGTTCTTCACCTCACACTATCTTAATGATAGGGTTTTTTCTACAGCCCTTAAGTGAGGTAATTTGCACTCTATTACCTTGGAAGTAGGTTAGTTTTCCATCGCTGTAGTTGCAAGGATGCGAGGTGCAGACTGCAGACACTTAATTATGTCTCGTAAAGATTTATGCATCGAAATTGTTGTATCTATGAATATTATTATGAAAATATTTTGTCGTGTAGAAAGCTAAGGATTTAAATAAATATTGGATACCTTTTGATCATGTTTTAATCTATTTTTCGAAGTGTTTTACAGCTGAATGAATCTTTCTGATACAAATATTTGTAGATTTAAATTTTAAAGGGTATTAACATATTTATTTTTTCGAACTAAACAATTCTATCCGTTCATCTTGATAAGAATCCAAAATCAATAGCGCAATTTCTACTTATAATTATTTGGAGTGATTGTTTTAACAAAATCGATTCATAAGCGCCTCTCCCAGAATAACTAAAGTTCGAATTGTGAAAATTGATTGAACGATTTGTGTGGGCAGATACATTAATATTTTAAAACTTTTTTGTTTGTTATTTCACGATTTAAGTCACGTGCCAAAGCAGAACAATTGATGGCAGTTAGCATCAGAATAATTGTATTTGTTTTATTCAAAAGGTTTATCTTAACTGTCTCGCTTATCGATGCCCATTAGGCGGGACAGGTGAAACTCATTTATAACTCGACTGATAAATAACTGGATGATTTATTAATTAATAAGAAGTGAACGGTATTGTGGAAATTGTGATATAATTTTTCTTGTATGAAACTTTGAATGTATTTACATAGTAATGATGTACATATCTGTATGTTGTAAGAATTTACATAGTTGTAAGTGACCCTGACCAATACGGTTAAAATTATATGTCTCAGTTCGATATAATTTAGAAGAAAACTCTGAACAAACATTGTTTAAATATTGGTTGTTTATACGTCTGTTTATACTCTTGTTACATGTGTTTTTCTAATATTGCTGTTGTTTTTCAGAACCACGAAATTTAAATTTTCCATCAGTAAAAATAAAGTCTTTGAGGCCTTTTCATGTCTCAAAATGTTAACAGATTTCCTTGTGTACTATTAAATAAAACAAAAAAAAAATGGCGTAACAAAAAATACATTCTTCAAAAAGTTTCTACATCGTATCTCGGATCTGGCCAAAGCTATTTATATTCGTTAAAAAAGATCGTAAAGGAACATTGTTTAAGTGAGTTTAACAAAACTTGAGATTAGAAGAAAATTCAGAGTGTCTCATTAGTGCTAAGAATATTCCAGTACTTCTGGTTTTCTTATAAAACTCGGAATAGTGCTCAACTTATATACTAAGAGAACAATGTAAGCTAAAGCATACTATGTTGCAAATTGCGATATAAAAAGAACACTAATTTTTAGTTTGAAATTGCAACATTGTACCTACCTAAAAGATACGAAGGACAAAGAGGTTCTCATAAAGTAGATATAATATCAGATAAAATAATTAATAAAGAAACACATCATCTTCAACGAAAGGTAAAAATAACATTGACAATTGAGGGAGACCAGCAACATCCTTTAAAAAGGTATATTCGCTTCGACTGATAAAGAGGATGTCATTTTTAAGGGAGATGGATAGAGATCAATATCGTAGGTGATGAAAAAGGAATAGGATAATATAAATAGGCACCTGTAGATTATGTCTCTGCTATTTATCAACCTATAGCGATATAAAGATGCATTGATAGTGCATGCCAATTCAACCCTTATGACTGAATAATAAGATCACATCTTCATACAGTCTTTTTCTGTATACAATCGTAGGTACAAAAATCGTTTCCTTTCCAATTGGATATGGTAATATGTATTATAAGATCAAAAGTTGTAAGTGAAGGTGTTTTTTGCCATTCACGCTTAAAGCTGGAATTTTGGTATACATATCTATGAATTGAAATATTAAACAGGTGCGTTTTTAGGTGTGACAAAACGATTGAAGTACGTATAAATAAATATATCTCCCAAAATTTCCACGTGTCACCTTTCAGTCGATCAATGGGTTCATCGTTGTAGCGACTTTGAACTCCACCCACGCTTCAATCTTAAACGCACCTATTTATAGCACCGGTCATTGATACAGCCTTTGTGCTTTGTATTTTCCAATTTTGTGTATTCTCCATTATTCCCTTTACAGACGATTTTCAATTTCGATGTTTCTTTTGATTCGTGACTACTGACTACTCATGGAAAATTTGGGTGTCTGATTTGAAATAGGTAGCGTTCAATATCGTGTCTGTGATGTTTCTATTTATTTTATTCGATGATAAAAAAATCGTACTATTTGAAGACCGTCAAAGAATTGGTCCTTCGAGCCGGATGAATCACATATGAAGCATAATCCTTCCGTTTTAAAGAGACAATGGAAGATATAAATTCCTCACTACACACGCAACTCCTAAAAGATACCGTATAATCAAACACTTTGAAGATTAAATTACTAAAGCGATTTATATTCGTGAAACAAGAGGATGATAAGGAAACTTGGTTTAATGAGTTTTGGAAAGCTGTGGAGTGAAGGTAAATTTCGGTCTTGTCGTCTCATTATCGTTTAGCTGGATTTGACTGTTTTCAACTTTGCGGTTGGAAAACTTGTTTGCATTGTTGTATCTATCGTTTTTGTAATTTTTTTATGAGATTTTTTATAGGTAGGTACCTAACCATTTTCTCGCTTGAAATAGATGCTATAATACTTTATACCGACATCAATTTTATAGTAGCAGCACGAGATTAAATTATAAATTTAAAATACGAAACTTTTGATGTAGATAATAACTACAATAATGTATAAAGCCAAACAATATCAGTGTACTTCCGATATCATAATAAATGTACAAATATCAAGCCCCTACCCTTGAAACTGTCGTCCATACAGAATTATTAATGCCACACACCCGTAAATAATTTTTGCTGACAATTTAATTGTTTCAGGGATGGACAGGGGTATAATACCCCTGTCTGTTTCTAAAACAATGACACTTTCTGCATACGTGGTTTGAGATTGCTTATTTGGCGCACGGATTTTAATATTTTAGTACTTAAAATTGTGTTCTATTGTTTGTATTTATGGTTAAAATACCGAATACTACTTTTCATTAACGGTTACTGGTTTTTAAATGTATGGACATTATTATTTAGATAAAGAGTATATTATTATTAACTGGGCGTTGGTTATTTTATCTTCTACTCGGTGTTATATTATGTATATGTCATCACAAGCCCTTAAATCATTTAAAAATTCCAATATATTCATTAACATTGCCGTCACGATGCCTATTCGAGCGGAACAAATATTATGCCTGAACAAATTGTTAACGCAAAGCGTGGCGAATAATATTTGCTATTCTATTCGTCGAAGGCGCTACGATTTTGCTTTTACGTTCAACTTGTGGAGTCTCGCAGCGGCAGAACAGTATAACTTGGAGATGGAGCTTTAGTTTGTGCTTTTAGTCGTAGATAAAGCCATTTGGTTAAGCTAGAACTGTTATTGGTTGTTTGTTTAAATGAAAACTTGGTTATTGTTATTCATTTGTACCTAAACACAATGAAGACGTCTTTGCAATTATACCTACAGTTTTTTTTTATTGCAATAATATGTGAGATGACGGAATATCTTTTTTATTTAATGTTTGACTTAAACCTAAAGGAAAGGTATAGCAGCAAATCTGTAAAAGCAAATAGGTGTAATAATTGAGATTGCTAGCCCACATTAACAGAAGTTCCTAGAGATTAATCTTGTTATTGCCTAGTGTTAGACTTCAGAGCAATCGTTAAGATGTGATGAGCAAGATATATCAACAGTTATGGCTCACTATTCTCGCAAACGACTGACTTATGTTCATCATTTCATATCCCAGATAATACATAGTTGTTTGAATGTTTATTTTTGATTTCTTTGGAAACTTTAATGATATACTGAATCAAATCTACAATATTACAATTTTATTTGATTGTCTTTTTATTTATATATCATTAAGATATTCTGTATTATGTTAATTGAATTAACGCTTTATTAGTTAGTTCTTGAAACTATGAGTGTATTTAGTAGTGCTATCCGCGAGGGGGGCTAGTGATCTGTACTACAGGTTTTCCACAGACCTATTTCAGACACTAGTCCTTCGCAACGAAAATGCTACATACTTACATATTTAGTTCGTTTGTAATAGTTTTAAGTTGTGAAGGAAAATAAATGAACTTTTTATTAATTTTATTATTTATTCAATAGCAATCTTGAGCCACATCTATACCTAAGCCCACAATTTCTTAATTATGAAGCACAAAGATTTTTCGTTCCATCAAACGATGACATAGGTACTATTCCGCAGTGTTCATTTAAAAATTTGCTTAAACATAATTTTAGACACAGCATAGCGTAATGGCGGTTTCGCGTGACAGCGGTCCGTGAAATGCGCAGTTATCCGCCTCCATTTCGCATTTTGTTCAACGCATTTCGGGACCCAGGGTCGCGGACTTGGGGTCTGCATAATCTCTCAAGTTTCAGATTTATTGCCTACTTACATGGCCAATGGGCTAGAGAACTAACTAATGGTGACTTATTTTTATTTCACTAGTGTGGAATGTGATAGTTTATGAGGATAATGGAAGTTTGGCACAGGGCACTCTAATGAAAAAATAGGCGAAGGAAATGCTATAGTTCCTCTCTAAAATTGCTATTTATAACCACGTTAAAAACGTTAGTTGTGTCTTACATTTGAAGGTGGATGTTTGGCTCTCTTTTACGCAAAAATAGGTGAAATGCATTTTTCTATTACGGTGCATTTACATCAAACGAACATAGAGCTAGAGCGAGAGCAAGAGCATTCTGTCGTGATCTTTTAGCGCAAACGAAAACTCGAAGCGAAATTTCAGTGTTGTTCACGCTGAAAATGTGAACTATCTCTCATGTCTGTAGCATACGTACTCGAATTTCGCTAATCCATGTACTACTTCGGTAGCTCCGTGCGATAGTAGGTGGACTGAATCACCCAGCGACCATGGTTCGATCCCGAGTGGGTCGGTAAATATTATAAAGTTTATGCATGTAGCACAGAGGATCCGGTTATATACTGATTCGTTCTGCAACAGCATGCTAGATAAAAGAAAGAATATTTACGCGAAGCTTTTTCAATAGCTTTGGGTTGTGTACACTTTCGACATTCTCTTTTTATATAATTAAAGAAATTATTTAATTTTTTTTCTTTAGTGTTTAATTCGAAGAAATAAATAGTTGCTTTTGTTTTTTCTTTTTAGTAGTAAAGCTTAATAACGTTATTTGTATTAAATATTTGTCTTATTTAATATTAAATAGCGCGTAATTATTGTCTGAACGAATTTCTCGGAAAATTTAATATGCCGGACTCAACAAAACGATGAGAATGCCGTTAATTAGCGAAGAGGTTATTTATTTATTAATAACGCTAATGCCTTTATTAAGTTTTGTTGTAAACAAAATGTAGAAGATGTTCAGCGTGAATTTTATTTGTAATTACTTTATTATGACTTTGAACATAAAATATTTTTACTTACAACTTGACAATTAACAAAAAAAAAATCACTGCGATAAAATATCAATGGATATCGTTTCTAAATTGTTATAAAGCTCCAGTTAAGCTTATCCATATTTAATATAAAATCTAGTGCCTATGAATACCCTTTCGTATTTGTGAATTTCGTATTAAATTTTGAAATTCTAAAAAAAATTTTCCCAGATAGCTTTTTTGATGATGACCGATTATATTGATGGGACGATATAAAATTGGCTTAAACTAAAACGATGTAGATATATGTAGTTTCAGATTGTAAAAAAAAATATATGTTTAAATTAATCATTGCTTTTACCCGCAGCTTCATCTGCAGGAGAAGCCGCGTGGAATAGCTAGTGATACAATATGGAACTACTATGGAAAATTTTGAATTCAACACTACCTATACAATGAAATATCTTTATTCCAGTTTGCTAAAAGCATAATTATTCACACGTGAATTATTATCATCCGCTGACGGCTCCGGTTGTTATGTACGAATCCCGTATACCAATTACGGCTACAACATTGTAAAATTTCAGTTAAGCCCATTAAAAGTTGTACGTAGTTGTTGTTGGAGTGTTCGTGCGCGTGTCACTTGGCGGGAAATTTTATTATTTCTTCGCTTCTATTGGATTAATGAAATTATTGTTCAGTTACTGGCTAACGTGGTGTGTTAGTTCCGTTCTTTGTTGCATGTGCCGTTGCTATGGCAACCGCCATTATGTAACAAACATTTAAGAATTTGTACGTTTATTCATAGTTTTAACAGAGATAGAACCAGCGAATAGTCATGCAAATCAATCCACTTCTGAGTTGGAAATTGTAGTAATAAATCTCATTGGAATTACATTCTGGAAGAATGACGATTATATAACGTTCTTCCACTATCAGAAAGATACACTATTCAGGCCTCAGGGGCATGTTATAAACGGCTCTATTTACCCTATAATAACTGGTATAATTTTGCATACACATTTCTAGCGGTTACGAAATAAAATCGGACGTCAGCTGACAGCGCAATACGGGCGGGTCGGAAGGGCCAGTCTGATTCGGGTTTAGCCGACGTGCGTTTTAGGGTTATTGCTTTATACCATTTGATTTTTACGTCTACACTCTGTACCCCGTCCGCTTGAAGAGGGTTAGCTGATAAGGTTATTATTTTGCGATGTGTAGGTAAGTGTGATGGATTAGGCGGTCTTTTTGCCACATGTTTATTGATCGCGTTAGGGCGTTTTTTTTTTTTTTTTTTTTTATTTTTATTGTAGTACTATGTTCTGTGTCAATATTTCTGATGAAAGATTTAAAAATTAACTCCTTATTTCACCTCATGTAATTATGTAGTTGCTTCAAGTAATACGCCATCATATAACTTCCATCTATCTGTATAAAACATCATCCATATTTACGCATCAAGTTGACTCGTTAATAACTTTGCCCAGTGGCGGATTTACCAGCAGGCTGAGTAGGCTGGAGCCTAGGGCGGCAAATTTTAAGGGGCGGCAAATTTAGTTCATTTTTCGGTTTACAAATTAAAAAAAAAATATTATACACACACATAATACGAATTTCGAAAATTGGAGAGAAATTAAAACTATTTAACAAAAATCGAAATATTCTCATATACAGTGCTAATTAATAAATATTTCAACATCTCTCTATGAACAATTCCTGAACGCTTTACTAATTATACATTAATGATTATGAACTTTTAGAATATCGCGATTCGATATTATAATCGAAATTTAGTTATTTTTACATAATATATTCACTGATAACTGCTATAATTTTTTCTCCGTGTATGTACCTAATGATGAGATCTGTCATCTGCTTACCCAATTCAATCGATATAATATCGATGGTCTAATAAAAATACTGACCAAAATTGACTAATTTTTATTAAATAAAAAACTAGTTCAATATCTTATAGAGATGATCTCTAAGAGATCATATTAATCAAATAACTGATAGTTGAACGACTGTGACTTGACAATAAAAAAATTCCCTCCACAAAATATGAAGTGAGACAATTTGCTCATTAGAAAATTGATACATTTTAATAGTTAATTATTTTATTTGCAGTAAGAAAAAGTTTGGAAAATCCAAATGAGCAGGCCTTAAGCGCTCATGTCGTACACGAATTATTTAAATTAAATGTTTACATCAGTAGATTTGTTAACTTTTTCGCAAAGCCAACTTTTTCAGAAAATGCCAATCGGAATGAATTAATTATAATAAGATAAAACAATACTCAGCTGTAATTTTTTATTCAACGGCTTCTCTCCAGTTAAACAAGTATATTAAAAAAAAATTGAAGTGAAAAAATTATTTTTTCGAAAGTTATCGTGTTTACTGTGAACACGATCATCCAAAATCCATACGATATGGCATTAAAATTATTTCCTTTTAAATAAAAAATAATTAATCATTATCGAAAAAATAATTTTTATAAGCTCTGCAGCTATAATTTTTCTTTCCGATAAGTTGCTTTTTAAATAATATTCATGTACATCATATTAATTGTTAGGTACGGTTTAATGTGAGAAAACATCGGATTTCGGAAACATTTATCCAAACTCTGATATAGCACTTCGTATGGCTCTTTGTACACCAGCGGCAAATTGTTCAGGTGAAAGAAGCTTCTCTTGCTTGAAGAGAGTAAAGAACTACCTACGATCGACTTTAAGTCAAGAAAAGCTAAACGCTTTAGCTCTATTGTGCATAGAGTCAGAGCTAATGAACAAGATTTCGTACGACGATATAATAAATGATTTTGCGAATTCAAAGTCTCGCAAAAAAGTATTGTAATGCTTTTATAATTTAACTTAAATCATAATGCTAACAAATAATAAAGAAAAGATATATTCATTGTATTGTTTTTAAACTGTGAGTGTAATAATAAATGTTAATCAACGTTCGCCAAATATATGTTTTTTACGTAAGCTTAATTCATATTTTGTAAGTATTGTATAGTTTTAAGACATACCTTACCTTACTTTAAAAGTGGTATACGATTGAGATATTTTTTCCTTAAAATAATGTTTTTTGATAATTCTTTGCTGTAAAAATAATCAAGGATACGGTACCATAGTTCTCAATAATAATAACTATATGGGAAAAGTTGATGTAACGAGGATGATGGAGCACAAATTATAAAGTTGAAATTTTATTGATAGAAAATTGATATGATTGTGGACTAAGATATCAAAATTTAGAGGCGGCAAAAATTGAATAGCCTACGGGCGGCAAATCTATAAATCCGCCACTGACTTTGCCATTATAATACTTAGCATAAAAACATTATTTCAAGAAAGTTCAAAATAAATGCTAGCAGAAATATATTTCATTTTCGCTGAGCATTTATATCGAAAGCTCTGTCTAGAGGCGTGTGGGTAACTTGTTGATTTTTATTTTTTAGCATTCACAGTTGTTTTTTACAAAAAAATATCTTTGCGATTATTTTCTTCGACACAACGACGATAATGTTCAATGTATTGGAATTAAATTCATGAAATGTCATTTTCAGGTCAGTTTATTTCAAGGCTCTATTTTGGTATAGGTAATGTTATTTTTTATTTGACTTCGATGACTAAAAAAATCGATATTCTTGTTTATACCTAGTAAATTATTATGAAGTGATGAAATGATGGCCTATTTTTCAGTAAAAAATTAATGAAGATATTTTTATTTACAGGTATGTATGGTTACAAAACTACGTCTGTATCCTAAAGAAATGTAAGTAATGAAATTAAAGGAATGGTGACTGAAACGGTGCCTTTTTACGATAATTGTCTATAAACATAGTTTTTTTTTCTATACACAAAAAATAACAACAAGTATGCAAGAGTAGGTAATATACTTTCTGTATTATGTTTCCTGATTAAAATTATTTCTAAAATTACCAATATTAATATACTTTACTAATATACCATTCATCTGGTCACTAAAATTAAGTGATTACAGTGGTACATAGGAGAGTGTTATGACAGCAATAGATTACGTGATCCAACTTGTAATACCTGCAGTACTGAAACCCCTGGTGACTCCGACGGGATCAACTATTCATAGGCCACTTGATGGAGGTTTGATTTCTATTCAGTTGTGATTGTTTTGGACACAATTATATGATGTTTTATTGTACTGTTAAAAAATTAAAATAATTTGTATTTGATGCATTTGACTACATTAGGATCTGATTAGCCGAATTGCAACAGAAGTGTTTTTCTGAAAGAAAATTATACATTTGTAACTACTAGGTGTACTATAATATTTAGAATTTATACAGGAACTGAAGAGTAGAGCAATAAAAATCTTTCCTCTTTTATCTTTATTGCGTTATGTTTGTTTCTTTATTAAATAAATTCACAACTATTCATTAAAACATTCGATTGATTCATTCATTTAATCTTGCGAATGCAATGCAATTATTGGAACAGTTATTACGTCCGTGTACAAGCTAATTATTTTAAAATCCCAATTTTGCCGGTACACGGTTTACAATTTGGAAAAATACGCGGTCGGCGTGCAATACGGTGAAATCGGTCATTCCGCGCGGAGCTCCCAGATAGAGTGGTCGCTTTCATTACGCTCCGGCTGCGTTCAATTACCGAACTTTATTAATAAAGAAATGTTTTTTCAACGTAAAATAATTGTGGAATGCGCGTATTCGAGTTTAATTGAGCGTTATATCGTGTTTTGTGAAGCAATAAATTAATACAAAGAGTTGAACGAACGCCCGTTCGACTTGATTAAACTGAAATGTTTGCTATGAATATTTCCTTTTTTCAGTTCGTTTTATTGTAGTATAATAATAGTTAAAAGGTCAAATTGTTTTCATAAAATGTTTTTGTATGTGATGTTAAGTCAAATCTATGTTATGTCGATATTCAACATAAATCTAAATCTACAAAGCTACTACACATATTGAAATTCTGATCCCAACTTGCTTAGAAACTTGAATCAAAACGAACTATATCTTTGTCACGTTCAAGTGGTTTCTAAGTTGGAACTAAATGCAGCATGTAGCTACTTAGCAATATAAGCACGAAGTTATGCTTAGTTCGCAAGTTACATTGTGATATATTAACACGTGTAAGTAGCAGTTGCTAAGTTTTGTGCTTAGTATAACATGAATTGCTCACAAATCATATTCAATGTGATTTAAATTACAACTACATTCTGGTTTTGGGAGGCACATAACATGAATTTTCAATTTTAAATAGGGGAGCTTTAAATTTGTTTATGCAAGAAGATGTAATGTATCAATAGCACAAATTCGACGGAAAACTATTCAATCATAATATTTGAATCATATCAAAAATTTGAACACCCTATATTTACTTCAGGGTTGCTCCACCATAAAAATCGACAACCCTAATTTCGAATAAGTCGTTCCAGCTGATCGTATTATATTGAATTAGACAGTTAGTAGAGTGTAAAGTTTTTATACGCCATTACCAGCATCCATGAGACTGGGATCAGGCTTTTATGGCATCATTTATGTTCTACGTAAAATCAACTTTTCACCTGTTTATACTTAGCTTATTCGTTAATGAAAGGAGTTTTATTGCTGGGCGTAGAGAAATGGAAAATGGGGTATGTACAGGATGATGTTTTTTGTTATTGTTAAAAAAAATATGCCTTATAAAATGAAAACTTTACAATATCGTGTTTCACTACGAAATAACTCAAATCACCTTAGAAGTAAATAATTAGCAAAGTAGGTAATATTAAATTATATCATTAAGTTACAAGTTACAATAATTAAGTAAACAACAATTCGCATCAATTCAACGCTTTCAAAATTTCCAACTTGTTTATTATAATTTTATATCTCCAAGTAAATGAATCGAGTTAAGAGATTTAACCGTCTGTTATATACATTAAACTAAAAATTACAGACCGTAATCTCGCGCCGTAGAACTTTCCAGAATTCGTTAATATTTCATAAAACGAAGAGGATTACGATAAAGCATAAAATCCATTAGCGAAATTAATACATAAATAATCTGTATACATTAACCTCGGAAGGGGATCCCGTTAGAGTTAATTCGGCGTTTTGTGTGCAGCCTATAACGTTACCAAATCAGTGCCCGCCATTATATAGTCGGTAGGGTTGCCACTTTGTTCATTTTTAATTAGAAGGTGAAAATAAAAAGTAATGTAATAATCTTTTGGCGCGTCTCGTTAGCTCAATTGCGAACATAGAAGTTTTTTGTTTGTCAGTGTTAAATATGCCCCTGGTAAAATACATTTAAATATATTATGTTCCACATAAAATTATATTCTATTAATATTTATTGAGGCTACAGAAATATTAATAATACAATATTGAATTAATTAATTGTGGTTGGCAACCCTACCGAGCTTGGGCGGGCGGGGACGCTCCGCTCCCCTCGCCAGCACCTTGTATCCAGGCTGTTACTGTGAGGAAATTGCTTCGCGTTAGGCAACTGGTAATGATCGTGTTCACGAGATGTTTGGGGAGCGGACGCGGGAGCGGTTTTTTAAAAGAAAATCATTTTGTATTCTAATCTCATATTATGTAGGTTACATACGAATTACGCAATTGAAAAAGAAAATGTGATTGATCTCCAAACTAATTTGGTTGAAATTTTTTCATATAATAAATAATGGCTTGGATGATTTTTTCAGGTATATTTTTTTAATTTAATTATGAACTTTTGTATCGAGCTTGATAAACATAATGCAGCATTTTTTCAGACTCAATTACACTTACCTATTGGATAAATCCAATTTTGTTTCCTATCAAATATTCTTGTACAGGTTACATAATCGCTTCCGCTTCTAAAAACCATACTCTTTATTAAAGATGTGAACAATGTTTGAGTCAGTATTATTGAAATTAATGCGAGGAAGCGTGTGTTATTGTTACGGGGATGATTCGGTCGCAGCCATGTTTATAATTAATTTTCATTTAGCCAATTCGATTGTAGTTAATTATTTCCGCGCCGCAAAACTTTGTGTCGCAAAAATATTATATTAATGCCGATGTTTGCTTTTGTGTTCGTATGTTTATCATTTGGAACGCTCGTCTGTTATGGTAATTAATTTTGTAGGAAGGAATGTGTAATATGATAAAATTTTGTTACAATAATAAACGAAATATCTCTCTTAATTATAAGGTAGGTTTTCATGTGATTGCATGAAAAAGCGAAAAACAAAACTGTGAAATAGATCTATCGAAAAAGGTTTAGATAATAAAAAAGCGCTTTACGTGGTTTTCAAAGGAATATCTATCTCATGTTGTTTTTCAGTTTATAAACCGGTTTAAATCTGTATCATAGTTTTAGCTATTATACTAATAAAAATTGTAGGTTTGTTTAGTTTCAAAAGCATTTACACAAAAAGAAATTATCCTTATTTCACATTCAACTTTCAAATAGAAAAGCAAATATTCTCAACAAACCATTAAAGCAAATTCACCATAATTATTTCGTATACAAAAGTTATTCCATCGTTTTAATGTTTATATGCCCGGGACGCTACGGATTGATTGGGCCTTTCCCGGGCTACGGGCCTCCATTATTCATCCTTGTTAGATGTATTATGGATATTTGTTACTGTATGTATGTATGGAAGCGTGAAACGGAACGAACTCTTCGTGATTGGTGTTCCGCTATGAATGCTGAGAGGATGGATGGATGTATGTAATGTGTATGGATGGGAGGTGGTAGGAAGAGGAGATTTTATGTTGAAACTAGTAACGCATAAGCAAAAGAGAGAAAATCAGTAAAAAAACTAACTGAATGAGCTTTTTCATGTTAGTGGTTCTTGTGCTGAATATTTTATGAAATAATTTTTTTATACTAGTTTGCAAACCACTTCAAGTTACTCATATTCTTATAAATGCGATAAATTTGATATATTGCCTAAACCTATGGCATGGTTACGTTTACCTAGATTTTCTGTATCGTCAAATAACAATATTTAACAATATTAATCTTAGCAATAACTTATACTGGAACGTAGACAAATCGACACTTATAAATAAAGTCAAAATTGAACCCATAAATAAAGAAACGGGTCGAGTTCAATATCTTTAAGAAACTAATCTAGACCAATCCTGAACTCAAATACTTAGCGGAAAAACTTTGAAGAATTGAATCGGCTTTATTAATTGTTATAGAGGAGTGGAAACAATGGTTATTCCGAACTTCGGAACTTGCAAATTTAAAGAACACTTGTTAGACTCGGCGACTTGGACAAAGGTCTTTGATTGTGTTATGCAGGAGTTGGGACCGCGAACTATGGCTGCGGACTGTTTAATCTAAAGGTAGGAATTAGCAAGTTGAAGTCGTAACTTGGAAGGAGGAAGGACAATTGAAGTGAACTCAAACATTTATTTATTCAGCTAGACTTTAGAAGTGCTGGTGAATCGAAAAAACATGGTAAGAAAGAATTTTTTTACCACTGCTGTTTGGAAAGCTGCTTTTAAAGAGAAGATCCGGTAGATACTTACTGTGTGTTTTTTTTTTAAATCATATCAATTATAAAACATTTTAACTAACAATAATCTTGCTTTTTTGGTGACAGTTTGTTTTGTGAGGAGTAACTAGGTATATAATGGAAGATCTTTCAATAAATACCTAGTTACTCCTCACAGTTTATTTTTATTTACACTTATTTCTGAGATATACCTAGTATTTTGATTTGATTGTGCCATCGATCTGTTATCGTTGATCGTCAATGTAAGTTAAAATCGGACCATAAAATATTTATCACCGTTTTACAACTGCCATTCACTGAATTTCTAATATCGAGGGGTCACGGTGGAAAGGTCGAGTGTAAAAGGAAATATATTGCATATCGAAAACTGGAGTATAAAGCTTTGGGGCACCGCTATTTGTTCCACGGCGTTTGTTTGGACAAGCCACAGGTGATAGGGCTGCCACCTGTGCTGTTTGTGTGTGAGATTAAAAGGATATTGTTTACAGATTAGGGATAAGGAAGGGGAACGTATTTAGATTTTTCATTTGATTTATCACATAGCAATATATATTTGAATTTATTTATAATTTTATATTTTTGGTTTTATGACATTCAAATGCTCTATAAATATAAATTTATAATGTTTGCCTGGGAGATTTATAAGTGATCCTATGGAGAATAGATGGATAGAATAAAAGTACAGCATGAATTTTAACAGATTTTAGTCAGTTCGATATCCCCGTTTTCGGCAAACTTTAATAAAAAATCTTTATTATCTTGCTTTACGGTAGCAAAATATTTCACTTCAGAAGTTTCTAACAGTTCATATTTAAGATATTGTTTTAAACTTTCAGTTGGTAGCCCTACACACGGTACCTAGGTGATCATTACGGGTCACCGGACATTACAACGGCGGATTGTATTGAAAGGAGATTTATGTTTCAAGCATTTTCCATATTTATTATTACTTGTAAGAATTTTTATTTCAATACAGTTGTATAATGATTGATTGAAACCTGTATATTTTCATTAATTTTACCTTATATTGACTGATTTGTGATGATGAAAACATACGCTATATGCGCAATAAATAGGGAATACGTATAGGTACTTACAGATATTTGCAATAGTTACAGCTACTTACGAATAATTGTTTAATGTGTAATGTGGTAATATCTATCTACCCACAAAAATGTTAACAAACATGAATGGAAACAATCTCTTATTTACTTAATAGAAAAAACAATCTTCAAATATTAAAAAACCAAGTAACATCAACCGGAAATATGTTGTATAAGAAGTATAGTAAAAAGTAAGATAAAATAAAAACTCTAATTAAGTACCTACTATTTTTAAAACTACTAGAAAAGGTAAAGTAGCTCCAGGGACTAAAACTATAGAAGTTCCTATAGCTCTGAAAGTTAGCTCTCGAAGGAATATCTTGGAACTTCTTGGTCTTCATTTATTGTCGGTTACTTACAAATAATTCTTTGTTTTATATTCAACTTAGGTACACTTTTGCATTCCATATTGATGCGTTGAATTCGCTGTGGATTTTCAGTAAAAACTGCAGTGTTTTCAATGTATTTTTGAAATATTATTACGATACGAATATTAAATATTATTTGCGAAGGTTGGTAAGGTTTTTGTTTCAAAGTTGGTGCTGATATTTTAAAATGATATTGAAAAATGAAAATGAAAATTTATTTATTTCAGCAAAAACAAAAATACAGTAGGTACTTAACAAACAAAAATTTAACATTATATGAATTTGCTGTAGCTTATTACAATAACAATCGTTTAACTTCAATTTTAAACTGTTATTATAAAGTAAAAAAGTGACTAATCAGTATTAAATTTTAAAGCTAAATGTGTATATTTTATACCAATTATATCTGCCTTATAAAAACTGTTCGTTCCACGAAACAAAAGATCTTTCTACAATAAGCCAGGCAAAGCAATATAACAAACACTATCTCATATCGGTGTATATGAGGCGTAGTTTGCACCTAACTGCCGTTTAGCGATAAACCGTGGATTTATAACGCGGTTTATTGGTGCTAGTTATAATGCGGGATATTATCTTAGTGAACTTTTTATGAGAGTGTATGAAATAGAAAATTTTTATTTGATAGTTCAGTGTATTGCACAGTAATAAATAGAATTTGAAATTTGCAATTTTTTAATTAGTGTTAATTTCTGTGTGTTAAACGTTGGTTTAATTCCTAAATAATATAAGCAGATTTAATTTGTAGCTTATTGGAAATCACAACAGCAAAGCGTTAAAATAAGACGAATGGGAATATTATCATCATTGATTTTCTCATCAATAAATTACCCATAGCTCGTAAAATCCGCATTCATAATGTGAACTGAAGTATGCTGAAACTCGTGCAAATTGTTTACAAGTTACATCGAGTTTTTCAAGTCAATTCTAAACGAAGTTCGCAAACTCATGGAATATTCCGGCAATTTCCAGAATGCTTAAGGCTTTGCCAGATAGAACGCGTTATCATCGCGCATCAGAGCGCTAACCTGACGATAAGATAAAAAAAATATTCGCAAATTAAAATAAAATAAAGGGATTTATTGAATTATGTGTTTTCTTCAGTTATAACGAGTACTTTATACGCGTTTGAACGTTATCGCTTTCTTTGAAAGGTATATTACTGCGTAGTACAACACAATTCGGCATCATAGCGCAGCGTCAGTATAGCGCTCTGACGCGCGCTATGCTTCGCGTTCTATCTAGCACAGTTCTTACCTAATTCGGCTATTCATTAGTGAAACACGGAATGCATAAGCATGCCATGCTGTTTACAACTTTGTAACAAGTCATATCGCAATGAAACGTATGTATATTGTATAACTATGTGTTTAGAGGGAAGTTTTCTAGGTAATTGTCTGAGTTTCGAGACAGACTTAATGTTTTGCAGCGTTCTTGGAGATGTGCACGATTCATGATTTATATGAAGAGATGAAAATTGAAATACGCCGGTAATAAGGATCATAAATACATTCATATTAAAGTAAATTTAACTACCACAGAGGATGAAAAAAGTTCATAACAAGTTGACAGTCAGCGAAATTATTAATATTCTTTTTGCTATTTGATGAAGTTTCCTAAAAACAAAGTGAGGTTTATCTTGTCACAGAAAGGCCAAATAAAACCGAAGAAAACTTGAAGATAATGAAGTTAACGCCCGAAGGATAACTTTCATGCAAAAAGCTCGTCAATGCTTTGATATTTTCACGGTTGTAGCTTAATTGCGTTTCTGCAGCCGCAATCCAATTATTCGAAATGAAATTAATTTCGTGGCAGAGCGAGATGAAAGAGGGACCATAAAGGGAGTGAGCGAGACAAATGGGTAATTTAAATTTCTGACAGAGGTCTCATTTCTAGGAAATATACCCGCGGATAACCGGTGTCCCTGACAAACAGACTGGCAATAAGTAATTCGTTAACGGAAAAGTAATGTAGGACTTGAATTTCATTAAGACTGCCAGTGTAATTTATACTGCAGAGTGTTCTAGTGTCTGGAGTATAAATTATTCTAGCATTTTAGCTCCGAGTGGGGACCTCGTGTCTTAGTTTGGGTGATTTTTTGCTCTAATTTCATGATGTAATTGCCTTGTATTATTAACTAATCTTGTGTTAACTTAATAACAACATCATTTTATTCACGTTATCTTGTAACCACCAAAAGTTTAAATATTTATTAACGTATATGCTATGCGTATTATACGGTTATACCATTGCCAATTTGAATATGTGATATAAATTATAGTACCCGAATATTTGTGTCTATTTCTCCTACAAATGAAATCATTTAGAGCATAAGCGAATCGCTCCTAATCATCACAAATTTACGTACGTTAACGATACAAAGCCCGCAATTCCAGAAACTTCGAGAACGTTCGCTAAACTAAGGCAAAACAGATGAAATTAAATCAAGCGGATCCCGCTCACCCATTAAATCAATCCTTAGCAGGGGTAAAACAGTATTATTTCCAATGTGGAAAAGCGATGGCGCTAGACGACCTATATTTATTTTCTCAGTCTTGTCACAAATCGCACACACACACACACACACACACACACACACACACACACATTCACACATAGTTACACACTTATAAATAAAAGCGTTAATATAGGCGCAGATTTCATTTAGTTTATAAATTAATAAATAAAAATGTAAATTTAATCTTAATATATTTTTTTATGTATAAGTAATTTTAATTGATTATATCAGATAATTTTTAATACCTATTATATAATGAGTACCACTTACCTTATTTGCAATTAGGAAGGGTTGCAGGCCTACGATACAAGCTGTCTTAGTGTAGGCCTGCAGTTCATATCTTAATCAACAGGTTCTATTATAATATCCTTGTATAATTGTTTATAGGATTAATTAATTAAGATAATGATTATGTATTTAATTGTATTAATGATGAATAAACGATTTGAATAGCACTGTCATTATTCCACGCTGGAAATAATACTGCTTTAAGATACATGGTACGGGGGCTGACGTATGTACGGCAGGGTACCTTTTCGCTGAATTATTTACGTTAAATCCATTATCCGTTATTGAATTGGTCCTATCGTGGAGATTATCGAACTCACCAGATCGGATTTTAATTAAAATGATGTTTTTATTGGATTCCCGGGTGTTGGCGGTCGCTCAACATCTTTTGTATTATCCGACTGCTTTAAATTATTTTAAACTATACGTACTATAGCTTTGGAACCAGATGATCTGGATAAGAAAAGACAGTAGGTAAATGTATTGAAGGATTTGATAAATATATTGAAAATTAAAGCAAGAATAACGAAATTTTATTACCAAAATTGTCTGCAATCTAAATTTCACACATCACCTTCATTCCTTGACCGCCTCCTTGGTACCGTGGTTGACGCGTGAGCGTAACACCGAGGGGTCCTGGGTTCGATTCCCGGTGGAGACGAAAAAAAAATGTCTCGGTCTGGTAGGACACAGAAGGCTGATCACCTACTTGTCCCTAAAGAAAATCGATCAGTGAAACAGATGTATAATGCATCTGCCCCTTACCCCACTAGGGGACACGGGACTTCACTTACTTACCTTCATTCCTTAAACAAAAAGGCCTTACCACATATTTTCATATACATTCCCCAACACATCTATCGCCAGGTCATACAGTTATTAATATTAATTAAGACATACCCACACTTTTGTATAAATATATAGAAATGTAGATACCGTCAGTCTTTATAAATGAAAGGCCATCACAAGAGTAAGATGGGGCCGCAGAGTCATCAGCGCACCGACGTTGATTAATAAACCCCGTGGGAACTAATTAATGTGCCAATGTAATTAGTTATATACAAATATAAATTATATACAGTAAGTACCTATTTTAAGATTATGGGACAAAATGTAGTGCAGTGAATGGAGTGTACGAAAATGTGCTTATAAGGTAAAGAAGAATTGAAAGAAGTTAGAGGATAGGAAAATAATAGATACATACTTTGTCTTACGATATGTAGCACTTTTTCGAGGTTGGTTTGTTTAGGTTGTAGTTTAATTAAAAATAAGTATAATGCACAATTTAATATGTAAATTTCTTACTTGTGAATTTAAAAAAGGGGATTATTTTATTTTCTATAGGTAGTCTTAAATTATACAAACTTACACTGCCAATATTAAGAGTAGAAAAACTGTTCACAAGTTTAAAAAGTTGCATAACTCACGTAAAAGTCTCATTATGAGTAATATCCGTTAAAAAGACAGACACACAAACAAAATAACTACTAACATAACTTCGTTCTCATTTCCGTACTCTACGCTATTGCTATTATTGTCGACAGTTTTAGATAGTTGGTAACTTTAATGTGCACAATTTATGTGTCTTACGGGACCTTCGTGTTTTTGAATGTTGGTATTTGTTTTAGCTGTTGACACTACGGTGTTTAGATGTTATGCTACGTGTGTATGGTAAAGATAAACTTGAAAGTATCTTGTTAGTGAAAAATATGTTGTAAAACTTGTATGAGAGCTATGGTGTAATTAGAAAAATATATTTAATGAAATACAAATGAATGAAAAAATAATAAAACTTTTTGACGTGACAACGTCTTATAATTCGATAGAGCCGGCTGCACGCACGAAAAAACATGACTCATGCGGCGTTACCTCGCTTTGAGGCGTTCCATGTAAGGCTTGAAGTGCAAGAGAGAGCGCGGAACGAGCGACAAAGAAGCACAATCGTTGTCACGTTCAACTATCGTCAGTAAACCGACTTTACAGACAACCAATTTTATTTATTTATTTTTTTTTTGTTTAAGACCTCAAATTATTATTACAAAACAGAAATGAAGAAATTTGCTTGAAATAAGAAATCTATTATTAAGAAGCGTGATCGTTAAAATCAATTTTGCCTCAAAATTGCGCTTTAAAAGCTATTATATGCTTTAGCTTAAAGCTCTATCGGTAGGTACATATTATATACATTTCTGTATTTTACCTGACGCTCCCGGTTAAATAATTCAATTCGGTATTGGGTTTTCGGGATTTTCCACGTGATATTTTCTCAAGAGCTTCCCGGTTGTCCCGGATGTACCCGGATTAAAAGGATATTCGAGTATGGCCGCCAAATATTGTACAATAACAGTCGTGAAATCGTAACACACCGTAACATACGTGACTGATAGTAACATACGTGATTTTGTTAAGCCTAGTGTACATTACAACTAATAATGCAGGAGATTTTTTTACATTTCTGTTTTATATTGTTAATTAAATTATTTGATTAAATTACTTTAAAACTCAATAAAACAAATTTAAATATTAAAGAAAAAGTTTTATTTCTCAAATTTTGTATTTCTATAATACTTACAAATGCAAGAATCATTCACAACTTATGATATTAATTACGAATACGAATTATTATAGTAAAAAAGTTACTAACTTCCGAAACATGATAGTTTTTGAAGTGGGTTCTCTTTATGTAAAAAAGTAAATTTTTAACTTTAGATTCTCTAGTGAGTACTACCCCTAACAGCCGATCACGAATGTTACGTAACACAATAGTAACACATGGTATCATTCGTGAATCAAAATATGGTTGGACACAACTTAAAAAGCCTTTATTCGTCAAAGTTTTGTAGTAATAAGACGCCGCATAGTTTGATTTGTTACTAGAACACTAAAGCTACACACATAATTTAAATAATATAGTAAATTTGTATTCTTACCTTGCATAATTCTCACTCAAAATTATTAAAATGTTCCGAGACAAAAATGCCGACTACCTTTCGATCAACTTTGACAGTAACAAAATGGCGATTTTTTGTTCTAAAGGTTGGCCAACATGTAAATTGGTGTTGCCATTACTTAAAAATATTTATGTGGCTTGGATATCTAGTTATTTAGGGTGTTATTTTATGGTAACCGTGCGTGAAGTATCATTCGTGAAAAAAAGTGAGACATAGTTTTAAGTGAGTTTTATATTAATTTCTTTTATGTTATTTTTATTAGAACTTATCCACAAGTTTACAGAATAATTAGTATCCACAAGTTTACAGAATAATTTAGAAATACCAAAATTTTACAGGTATCAATAGATTTGTGCATAATTTTGTGACTTCAAAGTGTGAGATGACTAAGTTGGACACATGATTCTAGTATGGAAAGGAAAATAAGCATTTCAAAAAAAAAAATATTGAACTTGTTAAAGGCACTCAAAATTAATTTAAATTATTAATATAATGATAAATATAACATAGTGAAGCTGAAACTATTTAAAAACTACCATAATTACTATATAAAAAAATCTGGTG